>BMAC01001341.1:77626-94253 GCA_014905375.1 Phtheirospermum japonicum
ATATATATATATTTGAGATTATAAAGATAAATTTGATTTTAGCTTTTATTATAAAAAAATTATTTATATTGTCTTCACAATTGTAATTGAGATGGTCTTATGTGTGATTTATCGTTTTAATTAATAAACTATTTTAAACTTTGTTTTGTGATTATAAATGACTTGTTTATATTTTTGAAATTAGGAAAATTCTTAATATTATGAAGGGGGGAAGCTCATCATATTGTGGCATCATTATATTAGGGTATTTATGACATAGTTATATAGTTATTGATTCGTAATTATCTTAGAAATTTGTGTGAAATATTAAAGATGAGTTTTAGGAAATATAATTAATTATAGTTATTATCCTATAAAAATAAATAGTATCACTAGGAATTATTGTAATATAATATTTCATTGAGTGTAGATGATGACTTTTAAAAATTATTATTAATTTTTATCTAGGGAATATAATTAATATTGTTGAAAATGTTAATAAATAGAACCTAGTAACTTCCAAAATGTTATTAGAGATTAAATATGCAAATAGGATAAAGTGAGAATAAAATGAGAATATTAAATTAAACACAATAATATATATTAGGTACGTGTGATATATAAGCAAACGAAACACCAGAAATCTCGACATGTTAGACGAAGCATGAAAATTGAAAGTAGACAAACAACATAAGGGGGATTTCCCCAACATGGAGTTTAAAGGAGTTTTATAGATTTGTGAATTTTCATGTATTTTGTTAAATTTAATAGAAGTCCATATAATTCACCACGTTACATGGAATCCATATAATTCGAAGTCAATATAATTGTACAAACCCCCCCATATTTCATCCACCCTATATTATTAATCAAACGTACAAATGTAATTTCCTTCTTCCACGTGTCTCTCTGCTTTTTTTTTTTTCTCATCTTTGTGTCTGCAGCTTTTATTTTTCTATTATTTTTTGTTACTTCCGTGATTTTCTTTCCATCTCCTATTCCCAAAACTGCCACATATCTAAACGCTGTGAGAAAAAACTCCCCACCGCAAATAAACCTTTTTCTTAGAAACTATGAAAATCGCTAATCTCAAAAGTTCCATCCCTTAATTGTAACTCAAAATTGTTCAATCGAACAAGTTCTACGAGTCATATAAATATAATCGAAGATTTATAACCTACGGTTGCTTGAATGATGGCGTCTTCATATTCAAATCCGGTTGTGCTTAACCCCTTTTATTGGTTGTTAATTCTCTACGGCACAATTATGTGGTACTTTTATTTCTTGATTTTTTTTCTATCTTTATGATTTTTGGTTATTTTCAAAGTCTAATTTGGATTTTGATTATGAAAATTATTTGCTTAGGGTTTTCTGCAATTTATTTTATAATTTTCATGTTTATGAATTGTGTTTTTTAAAACTAACTTGCCACCTAATAAAAAAAACATAATTATATTTACGTATGTGTGTGTGAATTGTGTATTATTTGATGATTTGTTAATACACGTGGGGTTGTGGGTGAAGGAGATTGAGAGTAGTTAAATTAAACTTGCTCATTCTTGGAGATTTTAGATTATTAGGGCATCATCACTAAGCTTTTAGTTTTCAATAAAATGTATGATATTCGATACTGTAAACAATAATAATGACTTTGGAGATCCAAAAATCACCGACTCTGAGTTCAAAACAAACCTTATGGCTGGGAATCTATAGCATAAACTCCGGATGGCAATGTTTGGGACATGTCACAAAGAGAAGAATATATCTTGGTTCAGAAAATTGAGAGTCGAGTCTCTTTCAATAAGTTCCAGGTTTTTTTTTAATAAATACGATTTGAAAGATATTTTATAATGTATTTAGTTCATTGTTGTTTGGTTTTTCTTTTTTCTTTTTTGCTTCAATGTGTGTTTCAGATTGCCAGCTTTATAAAAACGAACTTATTTAACCGTAGGAGGCCGATCGATGGGTGGAAGCACATGATACTGGAAATAAGGCCAAATGCGAGGAAAGGGAAAGGAAGTGTATCGAGGTTGGCAAGTGTATCCGACGAGTCAACTCAACCTTTATGTTAGGAGAAACCTACTAAGTTTGACAACACTTACTCCCCCTCCTCGAAAGGGCAATAAAATATGTGATAGTAGGTTATATACAAAGAGCTTAATTTTAATTTGTGCTTAACAATTTTGCTAATGTAAGTGGGAAGGCTTTCTCGTTCGGATTTTGGTATTTTAAGTTTGCAAATTTGCATCTCTGCATTTGTAGTTTTCATTTGTTGTGTTTGATCGTCGTTGAAATAAAATAAGTCATGAGCATCCATTGTAAACAACAGTAAATTCGTTCACCCATACTAAGTTTTGTCAGTAATTAGGTTATAAACAAAGTTTCGTATAAGATCTAGGATTGAAAAAAAATTGAAACTTTGATTTCTCACTTGAGATTCTTGAAGCGAGTCGACCCTGTGACACGTTCTTGTTTTTATTTATCAATTCATTTTTTAGGTGGCATTTGATAATTTAATGTATGAATTAATTTAGATGATACTATTTATAAGTTTATGAAATATTGTAGATGTTTATGATTTTTAAATATGATACTTGCACACAAATTATATATATATGTTTTTTTTGTTCGGGTAAGTTTGACCTGGTAACCCTAAGGTACTCACGTGTTTGTTTTATTCAATTCAGTTACTTATCTCACTTTTCAGCCTCCAATCGGGGTGCAGAGTTAAAGAGTTCGGGAGAAAAGAAAGGACTTTTATGTTAGCGGCAATACGTGGGATTCAAAGCTCAGTCGATATTGCAGCAGCTGGTGTTGGTTGGTTTGCCATTGGACTCAAAGGCGAAGCTCATTTAGGCATTTAGACGTATGGAAGAGTTGATGTGATTGCTTGAAATGCTTTGCTTCCTCAAAAATCACACAATTTCAAAGTTGCAGGTCACGGTCTCAAAAACCGTGTCCAAAGTGGATTGGGCCGGAAATAAGAAGCACCAAAAGAAAAACAGCAGCATGATGGCTAAACTATCTCCGTTTGATTCGTCTGTTTTGACCTTTGGTGCATATTCAAGTTGTGATTACTCGGATAAAACGTGTTCGAATCTGGACGACCCGACTTTAGCCGACCCGAAACCTTTGTAAGTGAGTGCGCTTGTGAATTCGATATCATCGATAGTGTTTGCCAAAAAAAAAAAATCGAAAGGTTTTTTATTGTAGTAGAAATGGAATCAAAAGCAGTTGATGATCGAAAATTGACAATGTTCGCAGATAGAAGTTAAATATTACATTTTTTAAAGGAGAGTTTTGATAAATTAGTTGTGTAAGTTTTGAATACTACTAACCTTTGCTTTTATTTTTGTTTATTTAATTAAAATTCTAAAGTAGGGGGTGAGGTGTTTGTGTTTGTAAGAGTGGTTTTTTAAATGTAGTAAACTTTTTTTAATACTACTAACCAGTTAAATATAGAAAAATAAACTAATTTAAAATAATTTTATTAAGAACAAAATTTCATAATAAATTATTGATTAACATAAAAATACTGACATGGTGATTATTACTATTTATAAATGATGCATAGGGGAAATTTTATACGAAAATATTATGTTCGAGTCATTTTATTTTCAAAAATCGTATTCACCTCCGAAAGTTTAAAGAGAAACTTATACGACGTCGACAATTTGCAGCCTTAAATAGATTGGTATATACAAACTTGTGTTGTAATCGAACACTATATCGTTGGGTTGCAATGGTGTGAATCAACTCGAATAACAAGTGACGCAAATGAAATTCGACATCAATAGTTTACATTTCTTGAACCAATTAATCGATTCATCAATATGCGACATATAGATGTTGCACGACGAGTTCAATCTTGATTAATTTATGTACATTTCTTGCTTGTTATATTTTTTTTGGGCTTTCTGTGTTTTTATTTATTAGGATTTATTGATATTTCTTCTTCTTGGATATAACTCCTAATTGGTATAGCTCTTATTGGATTGTTGAACTTTTGATGATTTTTTAAAAACTCTTTGCTTATGTCGTATTAATTGATATTTTGGTAAAGAAAACGACATTCTTCATTAGATTTTGTCATATTACTAGATGATCCGGGATGAGAAGTTATGTTTATTCTTTATTTAGAATAAAACATGGTTGTCATGTCTTTATATATGATGAGTCTGTTATTTTACGTGCTCTAAGCTTTCGTCTCTTGAATGATAAGATATAATTTTACTTGGACTTAAAGAATATTATACATAGATATAGTCCTACTTTTATTGACGCATTTTGAGATGTTTGGTAATAAATATTCTCATTTCTCTCGACGACCATATTTATATTTGAGTATTTTTATTTCTCGAAATAATTTATTTTTTTTCCATCCATGCGTTTTTCTAAAAAATATTATACATAGATATAGTCCTACTTTTTAACGCATTCTGAGAATGTTTGGTAATAAATATTCTTATTTCTCTCGACGACCATATTTATATTTGAGTGTTATTTTTTTCTTGAAATAATTTATCTTTTTCCATTCATGCGTTTTTCTAAAGTATGTAGTGAAACTTAATGACATAGAATTTTGATTTTGCTAGAAAATAGATTGAAATTGACAAGCAAAAGTTAATAGTAGGAAAAAGTTGAGATCATACCTTTTTTACTATTAGTTTCAATATCTGCTGCTTTTGTGCTAACCCTCAACGAAGGAAGGAACTTTCCAATTGACTTCTTTAGGAGTTTTTCCCAGCTCAAGGCACCGAGCTGCTTATTTAGAAAGCTAGAATGGAGAGGGAACAAATGGTTAAATATGGTTTGCTGGTACATAATCTGTTGCTATTGGACTTGGCAAGTAAGCCCAAAAGGAAGAAGTCGTAGCTGTTACCTTACCTTCTCTCTCTCTCTCTCTCTCTCTCTCTATATATATATATATATATATATATATATATAGAGAGAGAGAGAGAGAGAGAGAGAAGGGGGGGGGGGGGGGGGGATTCCGGTGAGAATGGGTTCGTGGGTGAGAAATGAGAATAAATCATAGCCATTATATCTAGTCTAATCTAATAGATTATATTTAATCAAACAAATTGAAATCCCTAAAAACGCAAGAAACGCAATCTTTCATCAAAACTGTTTCTATCCCCATGTACACGCCAGAAACTGCAAGATACGCAAAAAACAATTCGATCTCCTGCTCGTTTCATAAAAACTATTTCTATCTCCCTGCTCGATTCATCAACTAATTTATCCGTATAATCAACCCTGTCCCTTGAAGAATCAGCTCTGCTCCTTCAATTGAAAATCAATTTATCGAAAAATTCAATCCTTCCTTTTAATCCTGTTCAAATTTAGGGCTGGGCTGGAGTAGTAGAGATCGGCGTGATAATCCTGTTCAAATTTAGAGTTGGGCCAGAGTATCCTGTTCGATTTTGGAGGCAATTCCTATTCGATTCTTTTCTTTGTTCTACGAATTTTAATTTTGGTTGCACCCTGATGGTTTCAATTATGAACGAATCAGGTAATATTTTATTTTAAATTAGGAGATTTTTGTAATGTTATCACTTTTTTGGATTTTTCGAGTTAATTCGGTAAAGTGCTGTGCGTACTGTCATCTGATGCAATTCTGATGTGGTTTTTGCATAATTAAGTGTCAGTATGTGCACATGACTGTGTTCACTTGTGCATGATCGAACAATAGCTATGGTGTGTGCAGATGTTATGATTAAAAAGCTCATCTGATGTTGTTGTCGTCTGATGCAAGTATGATGTGGTTTGTGCACAAGTAAGTGTCAGTATGTGCACATTAATGTGTTCACTTGTGCATTATCGTACAGTAGCTATTTGTTTACACATGTTATGATTAAAAAGTTTGTCTGATGTCGTTGTCGTCTGATGCAAGTCTGGTGTGGTTTGTGCATAAGTAAGTGTTAGTATGTGCACATTAATGTGTTCACTTGTGCAATATCGTACAGTAGCTATGTGTTTGCACATGTTATGATTAAAAAGTCCGTCTGATGTCGTTGTCGTCTGATGCAAGTCTGATGTGGTTTGTGCACAAGTGTCAGTATGTTCACATTAATGTGTTCACTTATGCATTATCGTACAGTAGCTATGTGTTTGCACATGTTATGATTAAAAAGTCCGTCTGATGTCGTCTGATGCAATCTGATGTGGTTTGTGCACAAGTAAGTGTCAGTATGTGCACATTAATGTGTTCACTTGCGCATGATCATACAGTAGTTATGGTGTTTGTACATGTTATGATTAAGAAGTCCGTCTTATATCGTTGTCGTCTAATGTAAGTCTGATTTGGTTTGTGCACTAGTGTCAGTATGTGCAAATTAACGTGTTTACTTGTTTGCGTCCCATTAACATATGCACAGTATGTCTCATATGGTTTAACATTCTTATGCACACTTTCTTTTGATGTCATTTTAGTTGTTGTGCATTGATTTAGCTGAAACTTTCGAAGGTGATGTTGAATGTTCTTCCCCAAATTGGCAGTATCTACTGTGGTCTAAATAAGGGTATAAGAACAACTTATTCCGCACATTGTAATATGCAGGTGATTTGAAGAAGAATGCAAAAAAGGGATCAATTTGCAAATTTCAAGATAGACCCTTAAGATTGTTTTCTTATTTTTATCTTTCTTGATTTTGTAAACTAATTTATGCACAAGTAAGCATGTTTTTGTGCAAAAACTGTGTAATAAGATTTGCACATTGGTTCAATAAAAATTTTCATAGTGGCATTTCATGAATTCCTGTTAAAGTTGTTGGTCTATTGAACTTTTGGTACTAAATATGAGATTGAGCTATGGTTTTTTCGCATTTCAGAATTAAAAATATTTGGCCTTTTTTTCATCAAATTTGTTTTGAGTTTTTTGTTGATATACCATATACCATAGTTTAAAATCTTGAGAATTGTAAGACAAAAAGAATATGAATCGACATTAATCTGGTTCAGTTTGGAAGATTTCATTATCTAATCCAATTGATTGTGTTGTGCTTTTGTACTTTTGTGATGGACCATGAGTTTCAAGTGGGTTATGTTTATGTGCACATGTAAATGTCAATATGAGCACAATTATGCAATAAAATTCGCACAATAATACAATAAATTATGCACATAAAAGTTGAATAAAACAAACTGAAGTAGATTATTTTCCACTATTTTTTATTTAATCACACGTTGTAAACATATATCTTATTCAAATCAGAACTTGAATTAGAATTTTCAAGTGGACAAAATGATAATTTTAGGAAAAAAGATCTAAAAGATCTCTTTCATTTTTTTTACAACTTTCTAATATCGTACCTCATCAACGTTGTATGGTCTAGGTCAGTAAAAGTTCTACCTAATGGTCAGATCGTAATGTTGTTACATTCATTTGAAAATAAAACACTATAATTAGTGCATATTACTCAACATAATGTCATAATTAAATTATAAGACATATCTTATACAATCTTTATTGTGCAAATTTGTAGTCTATATTGTGCAAATTCGTAATCTATGTTGTGCGTGGCTAGTAACTATGTTGTGCACATATTTGGAACTAATAAAACATTATAATTCAAAATGGTATACTGCAAAGTTTTAAATGGTATAACGGTCTGACAGAAAAATGAACTTGCTACAACAATCTGATTCATCCTTGCAATCTGCATACAAAACATACACATGCTACCAAAATTTATTAACCAATAAGTTTGTGCAACCAAGGAAACAACGTATTTACTAATTGTAAATTCCAATACAAGATAATGTAACAGCATTAACGTAATGATATTTTGAAAATAAAATCATTACAAAATCCAACAACTCCAAATTAATTCATACTAGAACATTACAATTGAATAATAATTTCAAATTAAAAAAACTAATTCAAGGGACTAATTCATCGCATGCAAATTATTTTTTAAGTTTCTTTGCCTTGTGAGTGAGAGATACTCCTTCGCGATTTGCACATTTACATTCTTCAAAGTTATTTATCTCTCTGCATACCTAGGAGTGACAATACTTCTCCTGGATATAATTTGAGTCTTATCTACTACCTTATAACCCCGCACAGTTGGCCTTCAATTCAGCCAAATCTACATTCTCAACCCCTGTTGTGCATGGCATCTCCAAAATGTGTAGTTCAAATTTTGCAACCACATTGGCGTAGTTGACCACATTATGTACTTTTAAAATGCATCTTTCTGCAAAAAATCAAAACAATTAATATGAACAAAAATGACAAGGAAAAACTGCATACATTGAAACTGTATATGCACATTAATAAATAATCAATTTCACAATAATAAGAACTTTTGTGCACATTAATAAAAACTAATTTTCAGAAGATGACGCAGTCAAGAAAAATATACAAAATAGATACAAGAAAAAACTGCATGCACATAATCTGTATATGATAGTAATACATTGCACAATAATAAGAATTCTTTTGCACATCTATATATATATCTATATATATATATATATATATATATATATATATATATATATATATATATATATATATATATATATATANTATATATAAAGGCTAGCGTTTTTAAAAATATTTCTCAAAATTTTTCCGCCCATTTTACTTACTATTTGTAGTATACATATTTATTATTTATATAATTACTTATGTAAATATTATTTTGGAGATTATGATTTATGTAAAGAAAATATTAAATATAAAGAAGAATTATGTATAATTATAAATAAAATCTGAGAAAAATAAAAATAATATAAGATTTTTTTGAAGAAAATATAAAATATAAAAAATCATTTAAAATAAGTATATGAATATATGTAAATAATTAGTTAATAAATTTGAAAAACCCAAAAAATCAAAAGTAAAACATAAATGCTTTAAAATAAAATTGAAGATATTAATAAAATCATATAGATAAAAATATAAGAACTTATAATTAAACTATAAATATTTATTTAATAAATATGAAAGAAAACTGAAAATTCAACAATCAAATAAAATTAAAGAGAAAATTTATAAAATAAGTTGAGGGTGCTGCCCCCTCAACTCCTATTATTCTGTCAATTAGTATTAATTTCATAAAAAATATTATTAAAAAGAGAAAGAAAGTTAACCCCTCTAAGAAATTTATTTATTGTTTGTACGAAAAATAAATATTTATTTCCCAGTTCCATCCAAGATGAATGTTAGTAGCAAGGTCGATGACTTTGAAAGAACAAATTAAAAAACAATTTAAAATTCAGGAACAAAACTTTCAACTATACATGATCACAAGCCAACCAACAATTTGAAATTCGACAGAGAAATTGAACTAGCTTGATTTATTCAAATTGGCTCATTTTCAAAGCTAACTAACAATAGGAATTTAATTTATACCTTTTCCAACAGAATTAGAAAATATATTATCGACATATATAGTAGTACAACACTTGAACTATAGTCTTAATAATCACACAACAAAATAGTAGCAATGCGAAAACCATAAAGAAGTCATTTTTCTAAGCACCTAAACATAAACATGGTTGTGTATGTATAAGATAAACACTTTCCAACCATATAGCCTCATAATATCTTCATCTCCTACATTATAACTATTTCTTGGACCATAGCCATCTGTAATAATAACTATGAACTTTAACTTAGATTTTTTACCTGTGCAAACACAAAGATAACTATATCATTGAAACTTACTTATCATTAAGGTAAAGGAAAATAACTTGAATTCTTTCTTCTTCTTCTTCTTCTTCTTCTTCTCTTCTTTTCTCTTTTTGGTGAATATCTCAAATTTAGCACTATAGAATTTTAGATTCCACTATAATAATAACCTATAGGTCAAGATCATCAAGCTGATAAAAATTTAGTATTCCTTTATATATAACAAACAAATAATCTTGCCCAACCACTTCACATATAAAAGATATAAAAAAAAAACACTTAAATTATCACTGCCCCCCAAAAAAATCATATATTAATCAATCACATTCTAGCACATAAAATCCCCTAAAAATCCACATATGCATTTCATTCTACTCTCTGGAAAAGGATCTCTCTTACACCAAAAACAAAGTAACAGCATGAATATCTTACAGAGTGGAGGCCGGAAAAATGAAGGGATGCCATGGCGGCGGAGACGGTGGCGCCGACGAAGAGGGAAGCGACGACGAAGAGCTTGAAGGGCATGAAGGTTGATTCGCCGGCGTAGCCCCTTCTGATTGCAGAGATGCCCAACCCTAACTGGGCCGTGCTCGCGGCGGCCCACCAACAATAGCCTTCTACTACCACACACACACACACACAAACATATATGAAACATAATCATACCATTAATTTAATGAATAATCACAAAATACACCACCTTAAAAATCAACCAAAACTTACATAATTTGTACCCACACACATGCATACAAATATAGCCACGTATGTCATTAATCACCAAAAAATAATAATGATCCGGTAATCCTTTTTAATTTTTTTGAAAACAACATAAAATATCGTAATTAAAATAATACAAAATATGTACCCAAAGTCCCAATTCTCAACTTCAGTAACTAATTATGAATGTGTAAGGTTAGTGTAGGCTCCAAATCTTGATTATGAATCTTGAATAATATAATTCAACAACAACAACAACAACAATAATAATGCACATGTTTTGCTATTATACTTGCAATAACATTCAATTTGTTAATCACAGGTGGGTTTCTAAACGTAAGTACCACAACTACTCTATATCTCTATAATCACAAAAGTATCAATTTAAAAAGATTTATGTAAAGGCTCTTCAGGACTAGCAACATAATCAATTCAAAATAATTGAACTTCTAATAATTGTAGAGGGCTCATCAATTCATACCTATGCAGAAAAAAAAAATGTCATTGGTTGGGAGATGAGAAGTTTCTTTTGTATTATATAGTAGGAAGATGAGATGTTTAGTTTGTTGTTGTTGTTCTTCTTGTTGTTGTTGATATTATTATTATTATTATTATTATTATTATTATTATTATTATTATTATGATTTTGAGGAATTAGAGTTTCAGGGGTCATGGTTGGGTTTGTTAAGGAACTTTCCTTCATAATTTTCACATAAAAGTCTATAAAAATCCTTTGAATTTCATTTATAAAGGAATTCTATTAAATTTCACATATTTTTGAGGACACCAGAGTTATATAAAATCAATTAAATTCCATGTTGAGAACCTCGTAATATTATAAAATCTATAAAATTCCAAATTGAAGACACGTGTAATTATATAAAATTTTAAAATCTATTAAAAATTCATACCGGAGACATCCATGTAAATGAATTTTATATACATGAAGGAACTCTTTTGTAATACATATAGTATTTATTTCATTTAAATATATAACTATACATTTAACAATAATAAAAATGTTAGGGTAAGGAATTAGAGATATTATGTAAAATCTAAATGACAAAATAATTAGTATATGTTTAATAAAATTCTTCTCCCTTATATATTAATAAATAATTCTTCTAACTTATGTGTGTTTCCTACTATTCACCAGAAAAATAACAAGTTTTATTGTTTCGGTTGCTTATGTGTTGTCTGAGCTTAATATTTTTCGAATTTAATATTTCTATTTCATTATTTTGCATAATTTAATATTTTTATTTTTTTAATATTCTGACTAGTTGAATATTTACTTTTATTCTCCTAATATAAGATTTTAAATAAGTTATATACAATTAGAAAGAAATCTACATCAGTTATTTTCATTAAAAGATAAATTAGAAACAAGATAATGTTAATTACAAAAACACTTAGTTATGTAAATATTTAAATAAGTTGTATTTATAATAAAAATTAAAATAATTTATTATTATAATTTCAATTCTATATAATTAAATCACGAGTTATTGCAATAATATAAGTATGTAACTAAACACTATTAACGGAATTAATTTAAATATTAAATTATAACCCTATTAAATAATAACTATTATTAAATAGATATTAGACACATATTGAGAATGTGGTATTTTTTGATTTTTTTCTAATAAAATTATAAATAAATTTAACTTAAACGTTGTATATTTCACAAAAGTTATTTTTATTTTTCTTCGTGATAAATCTCTTATAATACAAAAATTTAGGAAAAATTCTCAAATAGTACCAAATCAAGATTTCTATTTACCGTTTAGTTACTTTAATATATTTTATCCCATTAAGGCCAAGTTAATTTTATTAATTAATAAATTATAAATAGGACCTGGCTGTATTGCATCTAAATAAACTTTCGATAGTTTTGCCCTCAACTGACTTGCGTGAAAACAAAAAATTCCTCAAATGACTTGTGTGAAAACAAAAAACTCCAAAACATGAACCTGAGGCTTTTCCAACAAATGCTCTAATGCGAAAATCGTGTGAATTGTAATGGGGAAATTGTGTGAATTGTAATGGCGTATTATGAAATTCTAAAAATACACAGAAACAAGTATGAAATTCTTAAAAAAAAAATGTATGAAACTCAATCATGCTTGTTAACTAAAACATAAGTATCATATCCATTCATATACTAACTAAGTATCATATCCATTCACATACTAACCAATCAAATCCCGTTAAATTAGTAAGAAATTTGGGATTTTTTTAGGGTTCGAACCCTTGTCAACACCCTTATAAAGGGTTAGTGATACCCCTTGAGTTACAAGCTCGTAGTTAAGAAATTTGGGATTCGTATAAGAGGTTTTGTATTAATTTAGTTCCAATAGGGGTAAATTTATAATTTATGTATAGGAGTTTAATATAGAAAACATATGAAAAAACGTTTGGCCTAAATGAATATGGTTCTTTGCTTTTGGTCTAATTAGTCAAAGCCCCAAATTTAAACTCGTTATCTATTATTACATCATGCGTTCATTTTGTGTTATTCTTCTCTAATTACTTTCATTTATTTCAATACTAGCGTAACACACGATATACATACATTATAATTTTAAGAGTATTAAAAATACATGAGTTTTAGGAATAAGTAAATAATAATAATTAAAAATATATTATTTAATGTACACATTGCAATTTTTTTTTATAAAGTACATTATTAACACTATTTACGGATAAGAAAAACAGTCGAGAATATGGGACAGAAGATTGTTGGTGAAAAGAAAAAAATGGAAATCGGAACTATTTGTTAGAGAATAGGAGAGGAGAGAAATAAAGTGGTAAGAGAAATAATAATAACATAAAAAATAAATATAATGCATACAAACACATACATCTAAGAATTTTTCATATGAAACCACGTGTAAGCCTAGTTTTATAGGAACTAATGTTTTGTTAGAGAATAGGAGAGGAGAGAGATAAAGTGGTAAGAGAAATAATAATAACATGAAAAATAAATATAATGCATACAAAAACATACATCTAAGAATTTTTCATATGTGGAAGCATAATTTTATAGGAACTAATGTGAAAGCATAATATTAAAATTGTACCATGAATTAGTAATATAGGGTGGATCATATATATATTTGTTCTAAGAAATAATATTTCAAAGTCCTCTAATTCATTACTTGTTATTTTATTTATTTACTTTTTAATTAGTTGGCATATATCAACTCAATTGAACGTATTTCAATTCAACCCATAATTAGGGATGCTAATTAATCCTGTTAAAATGGGGATCTGCCCGCCCCGCCCCAACGGGATATGGATTATCGTTTTAAGCGGGGATGAGGATGGGAGTGGGTATAGAATTGTGGGTTTTTGTGGGAGCGGGTACGGGGATGGAGATAATATCCAGTTACCCGTCCCCATTTGAGACCCGCATATATTAATACTTAATTCTTTTTATTTTAAACCATTTTTAAATGTAATAGACTAAATATTTATCATGCTATTTGAACTTTCTTGTAATTTTCTTCTTCTTTTTTCTTGATTTTTTTAAAAAAAAAATAAGTAATGATATGTGGGCGGGTACAAGTGAGTACGAATCGGGTATATAAGGACAGGGACGGGTAATTAGGTCTTACGAGTGGAGACGGGGCAACTAATATACCCGCGGAGCGGAGATACCCGTTTAATTTGAAGTGGGAGTGAGGCGAAGATGGGGATAACTTTTTTAAGTCCCTGGTGATCACAATCTAGGACCAGCCAATATTAACCCACTTGATTGGTGAAGACAAATTACAACCCTTAATACTTATTGTAGGTCACAATTGGTAGAGATGATCATAAAAATTGAAAAAGTGTCTACATTGTCAGCGGCACACTGTGTTATTTAAACATACAATAAGTTTATACGGAATAATTTGCTCAAAAGTAATAGAGATAAATATATAATTTTAATGCTTAATGAATGAGTTTTAGGTAAATTAATTTTTTTTTTTAATTTTGCATATACTTATTTATTACTATTAATGATTATGGATAGAAATCTAATATATCTTTTTATTCATGGATGACAAAATAAAAGTACATAAATAAAACTATCTAAAGATACCCGAAGAAAAAATTTTCTCCTTATCCGAATTTCCTTTGTCGACATTTTCATTAATATTGTTGAGCTTCTTTGTCTTTTTTTTTAAATATTTTTAAAGACATTTTATTAATATTTCTGAATGCATAATTTGAACTTATGAATTTATATTCATATGTTTTCAACGTAATTAAATAATATAATACATCAAAAGCATGTAATATTTATGTTTCTTTAAAATTGATAGTTAACTCTTACTAACAATCTACCATAACTACAATAAATTATTATTTTATTTTAATATCTAGTGTTAAAATTTATTTTAATATAAATTTTATTGAAATATATTAAATACTCATAGTTTATTTCTCATTATTAATGATCTATGCCAAGGCTTTTTTGTCCAAATAAACAGGAAAAACAGGCATCAGCCAAATGCCATGTTAGGCTAGGTAGTTCTACACCTTAGGTGGGCAAAAATTGAATTGACTACCAAAAATTCACAACTGAGCTCAATATAATCGTATTTTTATTTATTTATTTAAATAGTTTTTTAATTGATTATTTTCACATTCTTAAAAAAACTACATGAATTGCCTTAGTTAATAGTTAACAAACTATTAAGAATTTGATGAATCAATATTCTATTAATATATTTTTGTTCATAAATTTGTACAAATATAATTGCAAATTACTCCTCTCATTTTAAATTTCGAGCAAACAAAAGATATGATTACAATAAATAAAAATATGGATGAACGGTTGTAAAGTATTATTATTAGACAATAACTTTGTTAATGTAACATTGAAATAACTTTGGATGTAACAAGATTTTGTTGGAATTATATAAATCCAACTATATAAGAAGATTATTCTGCTATATAATAACCTTATAATATATGTAGGTGTTAAAAGTATAATTATCAAGAATATTTCATTAAATATATAAATATTAGTAGTTTATTTTTCATTACTAACATCGTTGTTCTTCGTAAACTCAATGTATAGTAGTTCGAATACAATTACATATATATATATATATATATATATATATATATATATATATATATATATATATATATATATATATATATATATATATATATATATAAAATTATAAACAGTTACATAAATATGAAAATTCTCAATAATAACTTGATAAGTTTGATAATAAAACAAACAATTATCAATAGTAAATGACGATTTAATGCAAATATAACTACATTTTGTGCACTTGTTGGTGTAAAGAATATAATCAAAATCTTATGAGGGAAAAATAACAATAAATTATAAATCATCTAATGTAATAGTTTTAAAAGAATTTTTTTAATTTCTGCACTAAATAATTATTAACGAGCATTGTATGGATTATAAAATCCATTCAATTGTACTTTCAGTTTTAAATTCTATGAATCCAATAAAACTATATTATCCTCAGTTTCATGATTCTCAAGAATTTCATTAAATTGTGTATTTTTTTTTTATGAAATTTATGAATTAGAGAGTTAAAGATACATTTACATAATCTCTTACAAGTGTTATTATAATATATTATATTTTTATCTGATTTCGGAATATTTTATATTATTTTACAAAATCTTCTATGTTTTATGGTAACTCTCATTTTAAAATATATTGAATAATTATGTAGAATTAAAACATATTTTCTATTAAATTGGATTTTTAATTTTTTATATTTATTTACTATTTTATAATATTTACAAGCTTTTGATTTCTTGATTTATTAAATAATTTATTAATGAAATAGTCAACATTTATAATTGAGTTGGAAACAAATAAAATAGTCAGTTTTACTTGCAATTATATATTACCGTACATATCATACAATTTTAAAATAAATATATGGTTGGATATGGATAGGAAATAAAGAGTTTCTTTCTATTAATTATTTAGTTGATTTATTACAAAAAGATTATACTTATGGAAATAACGACGGTGTTGTGAAGGGACCATGCCCCCACCCCCTACTTATGGAAAAAGATTATACTTATGGAAATAATAATAATAATAATAATAATAATAATAATAATAATAATAATAATAATAATAATAATAATAAGTGGCACCGCCACCACCCCACCCCTGGCAGGCCAGAAATTCTTCCGACCACGAAAAAAAATTCCAATTTTTTAAATTGCCCAGCAACCTGATACCACCTTGTCGACCAAACATTTTTTTGGCCACCAGAAGAAAATTTT
>BMAC01001341.1:117647-180796 GCA_014905375.1 Phtheirospermum japonicum
GATTTCATATTAAGATTGTTTGTGCGGATTAACTTAGAATTTACAGCAATCTTATGAGAATAACAGCAAGGTCTTTTCTTTTTTTTTTTTTTCATTTAAGTAATATATATATTTGTTTAAATGGTTTTACATACATATTATTTTTTATGGTGCAAAAAAAGTTTCTTTGCTGTTTCTAAAGTCGATGCATATGTGGGAATGCAATGGGAAATGTAGAGTTCAAAGTGGGCAGATGATCAGATCAGGATGACGAGTAATCACGGTTTTTCTACTCTCTTAATGCATCTGGGACATAATGTTTGTCAGGTTTCTATATAATTTCTACCCAAAAGTGTAACTTTGGGGGAGTTATTATGTGAAAAAGGATTTTAAATGTGTGCACGTATATATAGTGTTTGTTTCAACAACTATTCTTAGATTTTGATCATCATCACATGCACTATATATAAATTGGTTAGAAAACAAGTGGAAAAATTAAACACTAACCGTTAGAACTAATCATACACTACTAATTAATCAAATAAGTGAAACTAAATCTAAAATTTCTAGACTGGAAAAAAGGGGGGAAATAAGATGTATATTACTTCTATTTGATTGTTAATGCACCTTTATTTGTTTCTTTAACGAGTGTAGAATTCTTCTTCTTATGATATGGAAAAAACAGTGATTGGATTAAGATGTATATTTACTTCTATTTGATTGTTTCCTCGAATATATTTTCCCATATCTCCATGACAACAATTTCTATACCATTTGATTCAGGATGAATACTGCACTACCCCTACGGAGGGAGAAAATGACTCTACAGAGGTTCGTTTTGATTTTGATTTATTTTATTATGCTTTGTTTATTTTTCTCCTGCGTCGATTTGTTAAAAAAAAATTTATAGACTTTGGATCACTAGGTAAGGAAACAAGAAAGTATCGACATAGCTAATTTGATTTGTTGGTTTCTTAAAATAAAAAAAGTAATGAAAAATAAAAGTAACATATTTGAAATTCTCAAAAAGAACTTATTCACTCCTTAGTTTGCACTTTGAAGAGCATCTCCCGCACTTGGATTCTCACTCATGGTAATTATACCTTGATTTAGGATTTCCAAGGTTTTTTGTTTGTTGGCGTTTTTGGTTTCTTAATTTCTAATTCCAAGTTTTAAATGAAATGAATCGTCAAGAAGAAGATTCTAACTGGTGGGAAAAAAACCACCCTGAAATAAAGACTTTGCTAGTAAGTTACTCGACTTGTTAATGCACCTTTTTGTGTTTTTTTTTAATGAGTGCAGATTGTTTCAAGACATTTTCTTCCTTCAAATTAAAACTGTCTTATAAGATGCGTATTACTTGATTGTTTGTTTGAATCTATTTTCCCATATCACCATGCTAACAATTTGCATACTATTTCATTCCAGTGTAAACTCACCGAACTCCCGAAGGAGCATTGTATGATTATGTGTTTCATAACCTCTTGCTTTTGGTGGATAAAGAATTTAAAAGGTGTTTCGTTTTATTGCTCTCTCTTTTTTATTAAGCTTGTGAATTCTAACTCGTTATCTGTTACCTTTCGTTTCCGTTTGAGGAGATGAATCCGTGCATCGTTTTTTGGAATGTTGACCCAAGTGATTATTACCCTGAAGATGTTCGTCTTGTTTTTTCTTTCTTTCTTTTTTTTTTTTTTTTGGATATGAATATTGTAGTTTCTAATTTTTTGATTTATTTTTTCTTTCTCAAGTAATTTCAGTCTCGTGTAATTTATTTTATTTTATTTTTTAACTTCTTTATTTTTCTCTTCATTTTAAGCAGATGAAGTGAGCATGTGGAGTAGCAGATTTATTACAACTTGCTGTAAGTGATCTTAAAGGAATATTTTCTAGTTTCAAATTCTTAATATTTTCTAGTTTCAAATTCTTACTTAGTATGGTTATTTCCACAATAATAGTATGAATAATCTGTTTTCGATTACCAGTGGGGGGACGAAATAGGAAATGTGTCGAGGCTTAACGGTGGGAAGAGGTCTTTTGACGAGCTCGAAGCTGAGATGTTGCAGGGCCAAAAATTACAGGCGCGCCGCTGGAAATAAGCTGCACGAGGTAATTTCATCCCTGATTTTCCCTTTTGATTTGAATTTTTTTTTATCTATTTAAATCGTAGTATTATCGTTTTCTTATTCTTCTAGGCCTCTGTAATTGCTTGTCGGAAAGTAATTACATTTTTTTCAGAAAACCGCCGTTAAAATATATTTAACGGCGGTTTTCCCAGAACCGCCGTTAATAAGCCGCCTTCGTATACTTTTTCTGCAGTAGTGTTTCCTCTAAATGACAATTTAACCACTCATCCTAACAATGCAAGAAATTCTTGCATCAGTTTCGTAATAAGGGTATCCTTTCCGACACCGGATAAGCCGCTAATGACGATAGATTTTTCTGATTCGCCAATCACTCCTTTACTCCAAGCAACTACTTCGGTCCCAATCTAATTTCTGCTCTCTAACAAATGCAGTGTTCACCTGCAAATGTATATAAAACGTTTCAAAGTCAAAATAAATATAAATATAAATCATGGGATGATAGTGACTTGGCAAATAATTAGAAACTCCCAGCATGAAGGAGATAAAATAATGAGAATATTACAAAAACAATTCCTGAATTATTATTAAAAAAAAAAACTAAAATAAAAAATCAGTTTTACAAATACCTCCTTGAATGAGTTACAAACACCCACTGAACTGGTATTTACCTACAAACACTCCCTCTCGGGGGTGCAATAAAGAGAAACTAATGTCTAGCTGTGTTTGCGATTTTGAACAAATAACTGGATCTTTTTTCAGTTAAGCTAGATATCATAAGTAATTTTTAAAAATAACACTAAAACAAATGCATCAAAATGCTATTATAATAAAAAAAACTTCAAAGTAAAAAAACAAAAAACAATAATAAAAATGATCGCGTCCTCCTCATGAGGGATAATCACAAAAACCATTTCTGAGATGTAGCCTAATTACATAAAGAACAAAACAAAACTTCATTTAATTACAAATAGCACCTTAGAGTGTTACAAACACGCAACCGAACTTGTATTTGCCTACACACACACTCTTGAGTTGTAAGAGGGAAGAAAATGCCAAGGATATTTATAATTTTGAAAAATAATTGGGTATTTTTGTAAATATCATGAGTAGTTTTTGAAAACAACACTAAACTAAATTAATCAAAATGCTATTAGCTTCTAAGGAGCTCAAATACCAACCCCGAGAAACCAAAAGCTATCATCAGAGGTTATGTTGGCCTTAATAACCATAATCCGATCCTCGTCCTTTGATGGCTTGGGTTTTGTGCCCAACATGATTGGGATCACCCTACATAGATTATAAATTCATTAGTTAGCTGACCTCGAATTTCAAGGCAAAATCACACCAAATCATCAAAAAACGAATTAATCTTGCAAACATTTACCATTCGCCCGCAGATTTATCGGAAATTCGAATTCCAATTGTGCACTCGGATTTGTTGACAGGTTCGTCAATCACATACTGGACAATATAAAAAAGTTTGAATATTCACATTTAACAAAACATTCTACCAAAGAATATTATTTTACGATAAATCGGATTATCATACTGTCTTATTGCAACCAATGTAGACAACAGTTTCAAATCCCTTGGACTTTAAGTGGAGCCCATTTAGAATATTGTTCTTGAGATTTTCTACAATGAAAACTGAGCTTCTCCCTGATCATAAAAAAAAAAAAAAAGAATTATCCATTTTGACAGATTTATTACATTCAAGAGAGATTTTGTTTTCAATTTTTATTTAAACAAAGAAAGATAAATATAAGCTCACCATAGATTCAATGATCCACCAATGAAGACCAATTCTGTTAAAAAAACAATAAAAATGAAATTATCAGAATCAAAAAGCATAAAATCTGCACCTTCCAACCCTTAACCCAATCAAAAACAAAAACTCAAATGCCCAAATTATAATATATATATGTATATATCAATCCTGCAAAATGAAATAGATTCAAGATAGAACACAATCAAGCCTAATAAAATCAAAACAAAAGGTAAACGTTTTTAAATTGATCAAAGCAAATTAAAGACTGAAAATTTCTTCCCGAAGCCGCAGCCACCCATCACCACCGTTTTGGCCAAACCCGCTGCCCGAATCAAAAGGCCCGAATCGCGATCCCATCACCCCCGTCTGTCACCCACCACCGGAAATCGTAGCACTATTTACAGCCATACAGGGCAGGCAGAAACAGTCAGCCCATATCAACCATCGTCATCCATTCCCAGAACTGTTGTCGTCGAATCCAATTAGCCAAGCGCTGCACCATCGTTCTGTTGCTGCACAGGCTCCGCACGTAGATGCCGAACCAGACAAGCCGCCTCGCCACAGTTCCCGTCGTCACCTCCCCGTTAATTGCTGAAAAATCAGGACGGAGCCTTTCGAGCCGGAGCCTGCCCTCGTCGCCGCTGTCCGTCGCAGTGAAGAAGAGGCTGCCTTGCCTGACGCCGCGAGAGTTGCCTCCATGCTTCCGCCAATTTCGAACGCCGCCGTCGATGAGCCGGGGAGGAGAGTTGGCGGCCGATCGATATTGAAATTGGGAAAAGAAATGAAGAAAAGGGGGAAGCTGCGGATAACAAAGAACAAATTCATTTTAGGGTTTTTGACTTTTTGGATGAGCAATAATTAAACAGAACACGACCCACAAAAAAAAAAGGGGGAAAAAAAAAGAAAAACAAAGAAGCCGCCACGTGTCAACTGGAGGAGCAGCCACGGTAACTCTCTTCTCTTTTTATTATATAGGAGGGATATTTCATAATTACATTCTTTATTATGGGTTGGGCCACTAGAGGCTAAAAATGATGAAGAATACATCTCTTTATTTAAAGAGCTATTAAAAAAAAAAAACCAAAAAAAAACCTTGTTTGTCAACTCTATTATGTTAAAAAACTTTTTAAACTGATTTCTCAAAAAAAAAAACAAAAAAAAACAAAAAATAAAACAAAACAAAAAACCCTCAACAAAAACCACCGTGCTCTCATAAATATTTGATTTGATATATGATTTTATATTAATATTATTTTTTTAAATAAAAGGAGTATTATTTTATAAAAATTATTTTAAAAGATGATTTTTTGTTTATATTAAATTTCATTTCTTTTCGTTCTCAACGAGATTTTCAATGCACCGGAAATTATAACTGTGCATGAACGGGATACTACTATTGTGCATAATATATGAATAATTAAAAACACTAACAATTATTAATATTTGTTAATGTATCGACTATTAATTTGATTAATTGGATCATGAAGGACTATTTGATATTGATACGACCAAAAAAAATTTGTTCACCAGTAAAGAGATCACCGACCTTCGAATCATTCCTGCCGACCTGTTTAACCTTCAAATGACTCCTGCATACCTGATTTACCTACAAAATAGAACCCAAGCTGCACAACCCCAGCGTAGGCCTTATGATACTTAAGTGAGTTCACTTTTAATAATTAATAAACAAGAGCTCAAAAGTACGATAAAATCAACTTAGAATAAAAGTGAGGCTTGTGTCCTCTGTATATAAATAAAAGACGTATTCCCAATCTAGGGTTCCCGTATCCTATTCATACCATAATATCATAATTAACCACCAATTTATAATTATAATTCCTCCTATATGCTAAGTTACCATAAATATTAGAACTCTCGTATTTTTTTAAGTTACCATAATAACCATGAGCCAATAACCATACCATTTCCTTAGTTCGCCGGGGCCCCATACCATACTATCCATATGTATCAGCCCACCAGGGCCCAGATCATGTTAACCATAAAACCCAACTCTCAATATCGAGTTGTTATAATACCATTTTACCCATAAGAGCTCGTCACTCCCATATAAGAGCTCGCCTATCCTATAAAAGAGGTCGCGTTATAGATATAAGTCCACGTGCATGTCAACTTAAATATTTGATGTCGTATTAACTAGCCCCAACATTCTACTTGATTGAGGTAGGAAATCAAGTTGAATGTAAACACAACTCCCCAAAGTTAAACCTATGCGCCCCCTTGGTAAAAGCGCAAGCGGCCAGAAACACATCAAGCGTTAGAATATTAAATTCACATAGTTATTGTGTCGGACACGTGTCACACACTCATTTTCTCGTAATAAATTATTCTCGTGGGCGAGAAAACAAAATGCCCATAATTAACCCTACTTTACCTTAGCGTCATTCCCAACTCACCCGTCCTTTCACCTTCCCTCTCCTGTAAAAAACAAAAAATATTTTCACCATACGCCATTGTTTAACCTCCGAAATCTCTCTAGTAAGAACTTCTCCTCTCCTCCAGTCAAAAACTCAGCTCGGCAAATCCCTAAATCTGCGCTACAATGGGTAAGTCCCCCTAATTTATTTAATTTAATTTACTGTACTGTACTGATTCTCCCATTTTGACTTAATTCTCTGCATTCTAAATATATCTTTCTCCCCCTCCCCCATTTTTGATTTTGTTATTGTTGTTTAGCATCTTCCAACTCTGATTCTTAGAACCCGAAATTCAATTCTCCTCCAAATCTTACCTCTTCCCCAGATATGCTATCTTAAACTGAATCCATCGAAGTCCCCCTATATAGAAAAAACAGTAGAATAAACTCTAGTTGACCCAATACTGGTTTTATAGATGAACCAGTAGGAAGCCCTACGTGGGCCGAGCTAAGACCCCATACTCGGGTTTTAACCGAGGCAATCCCTGAAGCCATCCCGCTGCCTCAACCACAAGCTCCTCCTTCATCTAACCCAGATACTTACATGTCTAACCCAGTAACCATTGTTCCACCTACGGCTAATGCCGACCTGCCAGCCCTTCCCCAAAGTACCAGGGTTACCATAGAAAACCCTTGGGTCCTTTCGAATCCTGCATTACTCCCAAATTTTGTTAGAAATCTCCACCTTCCTGACACTATGCTCTTTGTTCAGCTTAAGGCCGATATGAATGACGCCAACAATCTTCCTCCTAACCATATTACTATTTTTGACGACCACATAGATACAGGAATTAGGTTCACCATGCATCCCTTTATGGTCACTATAGCTGAAAAACATGGAAATCCCATTCTCCAAATAGCTCCGAACTCCATCCGGTTCATTACCAGCTACATTATATTATGCCAATTTTACAAAGTAGAACTTGAAGTAGAATCCTTTTTATTTTGTTACGGGCTAAAAAACTAAAAAGGCACTTTCTACCTTTCTTCTCGCCTTAAGGCCCATTTTCTTGTTCGCCCTTCCTCTAAAGCTCATGAATGGCAAGAATTTTTTTTTTCTTTGTACTCGCGAGCACTGGCCCTTTCCCATCGAATGGTAGGAGGTAACTCCTCCTCAAGAGGTAGTGATCGTAAGGAAAAACCCTTCTTCCCTCCATAAAAAATACAAAGACCACATTGAGAAATGGAATAAGCTCTCTTGTGACGTAGTGAAGCTTAGCAAGTCCGAGAGGGTATATACTTTCATAGGTATTAATCGTCGACCTCTGAAGATGACGGAATCCGAATTTGGTATGTTGATACTCCTTAGGCTTTTTTATTCTTAATACCATATCATGTTAAACACTGACCATTTCTTTTTTTGCAGAACAATTCGTGCTCGCTAGCTCGTCAAGCTCAAAGGATGCAATGGCTGTCTAACCAGATTCGATACCTGCCATCACCTCCTCCGCCCCGACCACAAACACTGAGGAAGAGATAGAAGCTGCCCTTGCAGCGAGAGACCAGTTGGTTGAGGTCGTCGGCACTACTGACGATCAGTCGCCTCTCTGAACCTCAGTGGGAAAGGGAAAAGAGGAAGAAAGCTGTGCGTGGCCGGTCCCAAGCAATAATTTTGAACCAAACTTTTTGTGCACCCCAATTATAGATATTTAGGAAGGCCATTTGGTGGAACAAATGCGCAGCTCAAGTGGTTGTATATGTCGGACTCAGTGCTAAGCTCTACATTCCACTAGACGAGTTCGTCTCCCCAGATCCCCCAATTGCCCCTCAGTATAATTTGTATTTTTTGAACTCTGTAAACCATCTCCCATTATGTAGTGAAATTTTAGCTTTCCATCAAGAAAATTATATTATAAATATAAAGACTTACACCCTTTAGCTTTGAGAACCCAACACCATCAAGCTAATCGTAAGGGTCGCGCTGCAAATCATTGAGCCTTTAACAGTATACAACCTGCGACCATCAGACCCCTGTGGACCATAATATTATTGTAATATATCAAAGAGCTGAACAAATTAACCATAAAACAACAACCCTGAAATTTTTACTTAATCATCGCCTCCATAACCATTACTCTTATCAACCACAGTATATGAAAACCATAAAAAAGACTATAACCACTGATTCATAAGCTATCATCAGCTTACGCAAGCACTGGCTCATAAAACCACAAGATTATGCAAACAAAACTCCAAAACCCCTGCTGACTTAAATTAATGTTTATCCTCAAAACCATAATACCATAACGATCAAGTACTGAACCATGACCATAAAACATCTCCGACCTAGGCAATCATCAAATTAAGACCAGAACCATGAGTCCTTCTATAAAAACAAAAACCATCTCCGAATCAAGTGGGCCATAATGAATCCACACACATAAACCAAGAACACCATATAAAACCAAAGACCACTTAAAATCACATAAACCAGCTGACTCACATAAAACATATAAACAAATAAACCCACTTAGACCACATCAATTGAACCACATACACAATTAGTCCATCCTATTTAAGATCGTAACCATATGACCACAATTATTGCTGACCTTCGTAAAGATTGACTGAATCGAACTTTTTAACACTTACCTTTTTATTAAAATAAATAGCTCGTCTGCAAGAGAATGAAGCAATTGTAAGTGGGAAGTTGGACTCGAGTCGAATCACTCGAGGAAGACTAATCAGAAGTGGATTTTTGCATTTGGTTCATGAATAAGAAAATAATGAAAATGCTATTCTAAACACGTGGTCAAATTTCGGTTTGAAAGTTGTAATAACTAGACAATGATTTAAATGACAAGCAATGAAATCAAAACTTTGAAAAGATTAAGAAAATGGGGGTCTAGGCTCTAGAATCGTCTCCACGATCAATTGGCATTTCATAGAACACTTAATCTACGAGTTGGGCTTGTCAGGGCTGCTCGCCTTACCGAAGTACTAAATTCAGGCACCCGACAATCCCAATTGATGGTTCTAAACTCATCTAGGCACTAGACCCGTGAATTTTAACCAACAATCATCAAGCAATCCAACAATACAAACTCAACTCAAACATGAACATAATTAAATATAAAAAGCTTGAAATAACACAAGAAATCAAAATGGAGAACAATAATTTTCAACAATTAAAATTAAACCGAACACAAGAGGATCGAAAACTCTAAACATTCGTAGAAAATAATATTCAGTTAAGAATGAAAGATTACCAAGTTAGAAAAACTCTAAGAATATTCAAAGCCAAAGGAGAAAGAGCTCAGCCAAGAACATTGATGCTACGTTATGATTCTAAGAACTAAGCTAATGTATTTATGATTCGATGTTTGAAAGAAAGAAATCAAATGAAGAACACAAAAGAGAATTCGGGCTGTCAAACCCTAGGTGGGTTCAGAAGACTGATTTCTAAAAAAGAATTGTTATATTTATAGAGGTGAAATGAGGGAGAAATAGTCATTTTGCCCAAAATAGCCAAAAATGTCCTAACCACCAATGCTGGAAAATGACCCTGTCGATTGCGCGTCGATGGCGCGTCGAAGACGTGGAGACTCGGCGTCTATGGGGCGTCGATCGATGGTTGTGCTACGCGGGTACGAGTGATGTTTTTATCAAATCGAGTCGGTTGTGATTCTCTAGAATGCTCCTAGACTTGATCGAGTACCCTAAAACAAGGAAACATAAAATAACATAAAAATCTATAAAAAGAAAAAGAGAAATACAAAAAATACTAAAAAGACAACAAACGCAATGAAAACGCAAAATAATAAAAATGGGATAAAATACGACTAAAACCCGACTAAGGCATACACGACAAGACACAAAACACACAGAAATCACACACAAATATGTACAAATCAACTCCCCCACATTTAGCTTTTTGCTTGGCCTCAAGCAAAACCGAGCCTAGATATAGACAAGGAAAGTCTAACCACCCAATGAACTAAAAACTAATGCATTCTAATGATTCAATAAGTTATGCATTAAATTAATTGAAAATTCAACTAAAAGGACGACATGATACATTGAGATAAGAAGTTTATATTCCCTTCTGAACGCCTAAAAGTAATGTGTTTCCCTTCATGCACATCCCCCATCCATGCCTCGGGTAAGGTATATTCACGCTCAAACCGCTAAGTCGGCACCCGACTAGCCCAATCATCTATACACCTCTTTAACAATAAAATCTAAAAAGTAAAAAATAAAAACGCGTACAAGGGTTGCACGACTTATTATATATACTTCACTTGTACAAGTATTTCTCTTCTTGTACCTTTTTCTTTCTTCTTTCTTTTTTTTTTCTTTTTTCTTTTTTTTAAGTACCCATAAAGACGAGGTACTAGACGAACACAATATTTACAACTCTAAAATGAGAGTTCATTGACTCCATTCTCATGTTGCTAAATGCAACTTATAAAATTTTTCGATGAGCACACAGAGTTTTTTACGTCTCCTAAAATAAAATGAAAAATTTACAAAAATTCCTATAGAGGGTATCTGAACATGGGGCTAGTAGAGAGTATTCGACTCTTGGAGTGAAACACAAATAGAACCATGATCAAGGCACTTCATAGGTTCCTACACTTCATGCCCCATAATTACACTAATGTCGAACGAAAATCTAAACAACCTAACCAAAGCATCTAACCACGTCACTTCGTCAAGGTTCCAACAAATATCAATCCACACAACTCAAATCATACACACAAGCTAGCATACGAAAGAAGTTACTAAACAAGGACAAATCCCCCCATACTTAAACCATGCAATGCCCACATTGCACATGAAATAATATAAAAACAGTAAAAGGGGGGAGAGAGAGAGAGAAACATCCCTATAGTCACACTTGTGATGATGAGTCGAGCGTGAAGTTACATTCAACGGGCGGTAGAGTCGAGAGGAACCTACAAAAAGGGGTAAGTGGAGAAAAATAAACACAAAAGACACAAACATAAAAATAAAAATATCAAAATGTACAAAAGAAAAATATTTGGTATTTTTGAAAATTTTTATTTTTTTTAAATAAAGAAAACAGGAAACCAAAAGACAAACAAAAAAAAAACATAAAAATTTGAATATTATTATTATTATTAATTATTTATATATAAATATATTTTAAAAAATTTCAAATTTATTTGTGAACTTTATTTGAAAACATAATAAAAAGAGGTAAGAAAAAATTTGGAAATATTTTTACGTGCAAAACTTTCTAAATTTTTGTACTTTTTGCATTTTTTTTGGGAAAGGGTCGAAGTGTGCGGGCCGGTTCGGCATCGATCGACGGCACATCGATAGGTTGGACAAAGAGTTCGTCGACCATGGAGTTGATCAATGGCCTGTCAACGGGTTGGACAGAGAGTTCATCGACAATGGCGTTAATTGATGCCTGCAACTGGGTAGCATCGACACATCATCGATGCTCGCCGTCGATCTATGCCCATGCCTTGCGTCGATCGAAGGAAGTTTGATGGGTTGGATAGAGAGCTCGTCGACCATGGAGTCAATTAGGGCGTCGATTGACGGGAACTCTACAGGGTCTCATTTTTGCTCCTTGAATGTAGTTCCTCGACCAAAGCCCTAGATCCTTCAAAGTAAGCCCCCGGGTATGCATAAACGGGTCTTCAACTTCAACCAATATTCCCAAAATATCAAAAATAAGAGAAGAGAAAACAAGAACTTGAGTTTCCTCCCAAGAAGCGCTTGTTTAATGTCCAAAGCTCGTCGACTTATTTGAGCGACGCTATCCGGGATCCAAGAATAGGTGATGATCACGCCAGGCCTTGGTATTCTCCAAAAGTAAGAACGAGCGATGAAAATCACCAAGGCGAGCACGGAAAGCAGGTCCTATGATGAGAGAAGCGAAAACGTGAACTAGCTTCAGAGGCCAAAAATGAGAGTAATCATTCACCACAAAGATATCAAAAGTCAATCGGAGCATGGAGCGATGCTCGGTCACCGGGATAACTAGGAAATCTGTCGAACAAAAGGAACGGCCCTCAACCAATCCAAGCTCCTTTGTTTCTTCAATCACCACCTCAATGCTTTCAAAAACACAAAATTCAATATTCGGGCTTAAGAGAGGGCGATAGGGCTCCTTCTCAACTATCTCTTCCACCACCTCAAAGTTAAGTTCCAACACTGCATCTGGCGGAACGAAATGAGGCTCAATAAACTCACCCTCCTCCAAAACCGGCACCACAACTCCACCATCCTCACAAAGAGCAAGTAAACTCGAATCTCCAACATCCTCCGGGACCTCCAACGACAATACCCCTACACTCTTGTCCAAAACTTCATCAATAAGCACAAGAGGGGTGATGCATTCAACCAAATCCTCAATAACCACCTCTTTACACACCCCTCTCAAATGAGCGTTCTAGCTCAAATCACCAAACTCAAAGGTGGGCTCCATGCCATCAAATATCGGTACCTCATCAAATTGAGATCGGTTTACCTCATCACGAGCTTCATGCACTTTTATGGGTGAAGTGGGTATGGAGACATGGTCGAAGTATTGATTTTTACACGGAGGAGACAAGGGATAATAATCATAGATCGGATTATAAGAATATGATTCGCAAGGAGCATATGGATCATTATATCTCAAATCATGATATGTGGTTGGGGAAACATAAGGCTCGAAACTCGGATCATAAGAATTTGATGTAGGAAGAGCAAACAGGTCGTAGCTTGAAGAATAGGAGTTGGTTAGAGTATACGAATCATTAATCGTACTAAAAGAATTGGAGGCAAGTGGGGTGTATGAGGGATCAAAGCCCGGATTATAAGAATTTTCAAGCGGGCCATAAGATTCGTTAAAGACCGGACTATAGGTATTATGTGGTGGGGAGTGAGGGCCAAGACTAGGATTGTAGTGATTGGCATATGGATCATTGTGGCCCGAATTGTATGAATTTAAAGGCGGGGTCCATTGGTGATTCGAAGTCTCGAATTGGGGGGAGTAGAATGCTCCAATGAACCGATCGTATACTTTCTCCCACATTTTCAAGGAATGGGGCTCTAAATTTCTCAACCATGTCCTTGCTCGATCCTTTAATGTGAAGACGAAAAGTCGCATCTTCACTTGATCCTTTGTAAGTTCTTGAAGAGGGAAGGTTCGGGTGATGGCATCGTACTCTCGAATGAACTTAAGCGAATCCTCGCTTGAAAGCCCATGGAATTCAGGGAGTTGCTTGTAGTACAAATCATCAAGTTCATACTCCCGCATCGCGGGGCTCAATAGAATGGCCGGTCGAGAGTCACGAAAAGCGTAAGGGTTACTGAACGGGTTAGACATTCTCCCATTTTTTCCCTTTTCTTTGAAATGGCTCGTTGAATCTCAGGTCTCAAGGGATGTACCTTGCATACACAACACTCAACGCACAAGATTAAACCTACCGGCAGAAAATAACAATAACAAAAAAGAAAAAGAAAAATCACAAATAAACACTAAACACAAACAAAACAAATAAAAACACGAACAAAGATCACAAAGAGCAAACACAAAAATCACCACCTTTAGCCTTCCTCGGCAACAACGCTAAATTTTGAATCGAACTTTTTAACACTTACTTTTTTATTAAAATAAAAGGCTTGTCCGCAAGAGAACGGAGCAATTGTAAGTGCGAAGTTTAACTCGAGTCGAATCTCTCGAGGAAGACTAATCGGAAGTGAATTTTTGCGTTTGGTTCATGAATAAGAAAATAATGAAAATGCTATTCTAAACACGCGGTCAAATTTCGGTTTGGAAGTTGTAATAACTAGATGATGATTTAAATGACTATAAATGAAATTAAAAACTTTGAAAAGATTAAGAAATAGGGGTCTAGGGCTCTAAAATCATCTCCACGATCAATTGGCATTTCATCGAACACTTAATCTACGAGTTGGGTTTGTTAGTCCCAACTTGTTGATTAAACACCCGACAATCCCAATTGATGGTTCTAAACTCATCTAGGCACTAGACCCATGAATTTTAACTAACAATCATCAAGTAATCCAACAATACAAACTCAACGCAAACATGAAAACCATTAAATATAAAAAGCTTGAAATAAAACAAGAAATCAAAAATGGAGAATAATAATTTTCAACAATTAAAATTAAACCAAACACAATAGAATTGAAAACTCTAAACATTTATAGAAAATAACAATCAGTTAAGAATGAACGATTACCAACTTAGAAAAATTCTAAGAATCTTCAAAGCTAAAGGAGAAAGAGCTCCGCCAAGAACATTGATGCTACGTTTTGATTCTAAGAACACAAAAGAGAATTTGGGCTATCAAACCCTAGGTGGGTTCAAAAGCCTGATTTCTAAAAAGAATTATTATATTTATAGAGGTGAAATAAGGGCAAAATAGTCATTTTGCCCAAAATGGCCAAAAATGCTTGACCACCGATGTTGGAAAATGACCTTGTCGATTGCGCGTCGAAGACGTGGTGACTCGGTGTCGACGACGCGTCGATGCATGCGACGATCGATGGTTGTGCTACGCGGGTACGAGTCGTGTTTTCATCAAATCGAGCCAGTTGTGATCCTCGGGAACGCTCCTAGACTTGATCGACTAACCTAAAACAAGGAAACACAAAATAACATAAAAATCTATAAAAAGCAAAAGAGAAATACAAAAAACACTAAAAAGATGACAAATGCTACGAAAATGCAAAATAAAAAAAATGGGATAAAACCCGACTAAAAACTCGACTAAAGCACACACGACAAGACACAAAAACACATGAAAATCACACACAAATATGTAAAAATCATTGACCCATAACCATGAATATAAACCATAATCCATTGCTGACCTAATAAAAGCATCAGATCACAACCTTAAAAAAACATAAATCCATAACCATAAACCATCACCGACCTAATAAAAGTATCAGCCCATAACCATAAAAGTCAAAAATAAAACCATATCTATCCCCGACCTATAAAAGCATCGGCCCATAACCATAAAAATCATAAAATCATAAAACCATAACCAAAAATCATCGTCGACCTAATAAAAGCGTCGGCCCCTATCAAAGATAAAACTATAACCATCGCCGACCTATAAAAGCGTCGGCCCATATACGTAGAAATCAAACATAAAACCATAACTGTCGCCAACCTATAAAATCATTATCCCATAACCATAAAGTCATAAATCCATAACTATAAACCGTCACCAACCTAATAAAAGCATCGGCCCCTAACCATAAAAATCAAATATAAAACCATAACCATCACCGACCTATAAAAGCATCGGCCCATAACCATCTTGTTAATCATCCTCTGACCTAAATGAGTGTCGGGTAAAGTAATTTTCATTTGTTCTTGCTCCCATCTCCCATATCTTCCAACTAGTTAGGTATAATACTTCTTCAAATGGAAAATATTCCAGCTCCTTGGTATCGCCATTCGTTCCTCATCTTCTAGCACATATGATCCCCCTTTTAGTACTTTGATCACATTGAATGGTCCTACCCAATTATGGTCCAACTTTTTTGTAGTATATATTTCAGCAAGCCTCCATACCAGATCGCCAACCTGAAATCGCCTTCTCTTTATTTGTTGATTATCCGCCGCCTAAATCCTTTGTTTATATTTATCTACCCGTACTACTGCTTTATCTCTTATTTTCTCAATTGTATCCAAAGCTCCTCTAGCCAATCGTTCATTCTCCTCTGGATTGAGATTTTCCAAGCGATGTGATCCACCTACTATTTCTACCGGAATGAAAGCCTTCATACCATAAACTAGGATAAAAGGTAATTCTCCTGTGGTAGGTTGCGGGGTTGCCCATAAAACTGAGGATATCTCCTCAAGCCATAGTCCCCCCATTTTCTCCAGCCTTAACTTTATTCCCTGCACAATAATTCAATTAGTAACTTCAATCTATCCGTTAGCTTTAGGATGTGCTACTGAAGTAAATCGTTGTTTCAACTCCGTCGTCTTGCACCAATCCCATATCATGTGCCCATTGAATCGTGCACCATTGTCCAAGACTAGTACTCGCGGCACATCATACCTGTAAAAAATACTGTTAAAATAAAATCTATTATCGTTTGCTTGGCTATATTGGTCACATCCTCTGACTCCACCTACTTTGTAAAGTAATCCACCGCGACCACCAGGTAAAGCTTTTTGCAAGGCGTCCTTGGCAATGGTCCTACTATATCAATTCCCCATTATGCAAATAGGCAAGGAAAGCTCATCACCATCATATCTTCTGCCGGAACATGGATTATTGGTGCGTGCATTTGACAATTCTTACAAGTCATCACGATCTCACAAGTTATCCTCTTCATTCTTGGCCAAAAGAAACCAGCTCACAAGGCCATCCCGACCAACGCCCTACTCTTTGCATGATCCCTGCAATACCTTCGTGTATCTCCCGCAATACTTATAGCCCTTCTTTCCATGACAAGCACTTCAAGTATGGCCCAAAGTACGACCTTTTGTACAGGTGCCCATTCATTAAACAAAACCTAGTCGCTGTCCTGGCCTCCTTAGTAGACAATTGTATATTTCCTGCTGTCGCCTTATCAAGAACCTCCTAAATCGATGTTCACCAATCTCCCATTTCTTCTATTTCCACACCTCGTTTCCTTTTTCCAAACTACTATGAGATAGTTCTGTCAAAGTAATAGTCCTTGTGTTGCAGGTCCCCAGCGCTCTTGCCATCTTGGCGAGTTAATTCGCCCTTGTATTCTAAGCTCGTGGTAGGTGATCTAACTTAAACTACTCAAACTAAGTTATCCCTTGCTTAAGCTTTCCTAAATACTCTTGCATGTGATCTTCTCGTGCTTAAAAAGACCCATCATACTGGTGAGCTACCAGCTGAGAGTCTGTATATGACTTCAATCGCTTTACTCCTAGACCGCCTACTATTTTGATTCCATGTAATGATGCCTCATATTCAGCTTCATTGTTTGAGGCCTTAAACCCCATCTTTACCGTAAAATCTAAGTTTTTCCCATCATGGATAGTTAAAAAGACTCCTAGTTCTGTGCCAGTTGTCATGGTCGACCCATCTACATGCAGAAACCATGTCTTCTGTTTAGCTTCATTCTCCGTAGGATGCACCATCTCCTATAAAAAATCAGCCAACACCTGTGCCTTGATCGATGTCCTTGGCTCTTATACCACATCATATTCACTGAGCTCTACCGCCCACTTTACTATCCTCCCAGACACATTCGGATTACTCAAAACCTGCTTGAGTGCTAAGTTGGTTAGTACCTTGATCTTGTGACCCAAAAAAAAGGTCGTAACTTTTTTGTCGTGTAAATTAATGCGAATCCATCCTTCTCCAATTCTGAATAATTAAGCTCATCTCCTCTCAGCATCCTACTGATGTAGTAGATAGGCTTTTGAATACCAACCTCTTCCCTTATTAATACTGAGCTTACTACGACCTCTCCAACCAATATGTAAAGAATCAAGTCCTCCCCTAGCATGGGCTTCATGAATAGTGGGATCTCGGCCAGGTATTCCTTGAACTTATCAAAGTCCAGTCGAACTTGGACCCCTTCCATAGAGACCTGAAAAAGGGAAAACCCTTCTCGGCCGACCTGGATATGAATCGACTGAGCCTTGCTATGCGCCCTGTTAACACCTGTACATCTCTCACCGTCTAGGGGTGAGGGCAACTCCATGATAGCTCGAACTTTCTTGGGGTTCACCTCAATGCCTCTTTATGTTACCATGTACCCCAAAAACTTTCTTGATCAGACCCCGAAAGTGCACTTCTTGGGGTTCAATCGCATCTCTTATTGCCTTAGTATAGTAAAGGCCTTCCTCAGATCTCCTACACGTGACTCCACTTTCTTGCTTTTTACCAGCATATCATCTACATAAACCTCCATGATTAACCCCAACAGGTCTTTGAACATCCTTTCCACCAATATCCGGTAGGTTGCTGTTTTGCATGTAATTGTTGTATTTTTCCTCGTGTTTTTAGTTAGGGTTTAGCGTCGTGTCTAGTTGTTTCGAGTAATTTTTCATTAGGTTTTAAGACTTTTTCTCTTTGATCTTCTTTTTGACTTTAAGAGTACGATATGTGAGGTGTTTGCGCTATTTCTGGGTTTTTAAGCTTGAATTCTTGTTTTGTAGGTGGCTAAAAGGATTATATTCGCTCGGTGGATGTCTCGGTTGTCGTAATACAAGCATAACTCCAAAACTACTTGTGCCATTTGCCTCCACCTTATACCATTGGAAATCTGAGAGAATTGTATAAAACTTTTGTGTTCAAATTTTGAGTCTAAGAATGGTAAAAAGCAGCTTTAAGTGGAGACAGTTCGTCGTCGCCTCGCTTGTGGAAGGTTTTGGTGCGGAGCCCATAACTCTTGGAGGAAAATTCAAAATGACACAAATCAAATGCCAGATGATAGCCAAGAGAAAGGGCTACATCTCATATGAAGACATTATTGGATAATTCCATAGAATTCTCAGTCGATCGACTGTATTTTTGTCGATCGACTGCACAGCAGAGAGTTGGCTGTTCGAGACTGGGCAGTCGATCGACTGCGACGCTGGGATTTCAGCGATTTGGGCATTTTTGACGGTCTTGCCCCTACAAACAAGTATATAAAGCCCACACCTTGCACCTTTGAAGATATCACTCCCTTCCCAACCCTAACTTAGGTTTGGGATCAAATTACTCTCAAGCTCTTGGATAATCTTCTTTTCTTAGGTTTTAGATTCAATTTCAAGCTTTGATGTAATTTCTTTTCCTAGTTTTAGATTTACTTTCATGCTTGGCCTTGGGTTTGTAAGCCTAAGAAGAATCCAAATACTCATTTGGATTGTTACTTTTGATGCAATTACATTCAAGCTTTGTTTCATTTCTTAATTCAAGTAAGTTTCATTTCAATTTAATGTTTTATGCTTTAATTCCATGCTTTGTTCTTCATGTTATGCCTTTTGCCTTAGCACCTTGATTTCATGATGAAACTTATGAATTGGATGTGGAATCTAGATGAGTGACACACCTAGATCATAGATCAAGTCTTAGATCATCTTGATTTTGAGTTGTTCTTGTGCTTTATTTGCAATTTTATTTTCATGCATAGTTTTAGGTTAAATCTTAGATCTACACTTTGATGCTTGTTATTTTCCTTAAAGTTTAGAACTTTGACGTTAGTTTTCATTGCTCTTGCTAGTTGTGCTTTCAATTTTAGAAAATTTGCATTATTTGAGTTTTTATGCATAGTTGTTTGTACCTTGTGCATGCATGCTTGTACTTGGTGAAACATTGCATTTTCTTGCTTATTTTCATTATTGCTTTGCATTTTCAATTAAGGCATACGACCGAGGCATCCGACCAACTTGCAATTTCAATTCCTAGTTTAGTTTAGTTAGTTTAATTGCTTTATTCTCATTTTCCTTTTATTTCCCAAGCTTGAAACACATTGAATTCTTCAATCGAATCGATCTCCAATAATACCGAGCCAAGAACCCATTGATTTATTTCAACACCACTAAAAACTCTTCTAACAAAATGCACTAAAAACTCTTCTAACAACTTTTTACAAGAAAGTTGTTTTGCATGTAATTGTTGTGTTTTTTCTCGTGTTTTTAATTAGGATTTTATATTAATTTTAGTAGTTTTTGAGTCGAGTTTTATTAGGTTTTTCGTTTATTTTCTCGTTTTGTTGTTTTTCGTGTTTCTTTTTGATTTTCTACTTAATATGGTTATTTGAATCATAATTAATTAATCTTATGTTTAAATTATGTATTTTGAAGTATTCTAATCTGGATATGGTTGAGTATGGGCTTACGATTGGAGTTCTAGCGGAATCGGGGCTCGAATTGAAGAATTATGGCTGACACTGGGTACTTGATATGACACTGGGTTACCCAGTGTTCGCCCACGCCTGCCGAGCACCTGGCGAGACACAGCGCCCACGCCTGCCGAGCCTGCCGAGGACCTGCGCGCCCAGCTGCCGAGAATGCCGAGCGTAGTCGATCGACTGCCCATCAGTCGAATCGACTGCTGAGCGCTGGATCGACTGCGCTTCAGAGAGTGGCCGTCCATGCTCCGTCCTGCCAAGCCAGTCGATCGACTGCGCGCATGCCTGCCGAGTCCCGCGCGCAACTGCGCGCGCCTGTCGACAGCGCCTGCCGAGAACGCTCGGCCATGCCCGCAAGCTCCTGCCGACAGCTGCCGAGGACGATCGAGCCAGCCTGCCCAGCTACGAGCCATCTCGGCCCATGTCGAGCCACCTTGCAAATTTGCCGAGCCAATCGAGCCAAACTCGACCCAAATGGTCTATTTTGACCATTTTGGGTCAAATTTGGTCAATATATGGAAATCCAAGCTCATATGGCATAATTGACCCATTTACCCCCAATTAACTTGTATAAATAGAACCTCTCTTCATTTTGTAAGACACCTCTCATTTTCTCCCAACCCAAGCTTGGGTTTGGAATTAAAAATCCTTTCTCTAGTTTTTAAGATCTAATTTCTCTCTCTTAGGTTTTAGATTCAATTTCAAGTTTTGATGTAATTTGTTTACTAGATTTAGATTTACTTTCATGCTTGGCCTTGGGTTTGTAAGCCTAAGAAGAATCCAAATACTCCTTTGGATTGTTACTTTTGATGTAATTTAATTCAAGCTTGCTACTCTTTCCTTTAACTCAAGTAAGTTTGCTTTCAATTTCATGTTTTATGCTTTATTTCTATGCTTGTTCTTCATTTCCATGCTTTTTTCTTCATCTTATGCCTTTTATCTTAGCACCTTGAATTCATGATGAAATATATGAATTGGCTATGGAATCTAGATGAGTGACACATCTAGATCATAGATCGGCTCTTGGATCGTCTTGATTTTGAGATTTTGCTATGCTTTATTTGCAATTTTATTTTCATGCATAGTTTTAGGTTAAATCTTAGATTTACTATTTGTTTCTTGTTATTTTCTTTAAAACTTTGAAATTTCTTGTTAATTTCTATTGCTTTTTCCTTCCATGCTTTCAACTTTTGCTAATTTGCATTATTTGAGTTTTTATGCATAGTTGTACCTTGTTCATGCATGCTTGTACTTGGTGAAACAATGCTTGTTTTTGCTTATTTTCTTTATTGCTTTGCATTTTCAATTAAGGCATATGACCGAGGCATTCTACCCACTTGCATTTCAATTCCTAGTTTATTTAGGTTAATTGCTTTATTTTTATTTTCTTTCTATTTTCCCAAGCTTGAAACACATTGATTCTCTCAATCGAATCGAACTCCGATAATACCGAGCCATGAACCCATTAATTCATTTCAACACCACGAAAACTCTTCTAACAAAATGGCGCCGTTGCGACTCGGCTTGGTTAAGGCTTTCGATTTGATTGTTGTTTCTTTGTGTTGTTAGCTTTGTTTATTATTTAACGTTTTTCTTGTTAAGTATGCAAGGTTCGTATAACTATGGTGGATACATTCCCAACATGGGAGGGCATGGTGAAAACCATGTTGGGAATGAGATGTTGTATAATGGGTATGGCAACGTGGGAGGGCATGGTGCAAACCACGTTGCCAATGGTGGATATGGATATAGCGGCATGGGAGGGAATGGTGCAAACCATGTCGGGTTTGATAGTTTCTCGGGCGTGAATGGTTATGGAGCTCCAAATTCCTATCCGAACGTGCAAGCCCCGACTTTCGGCCCGTATGGCGATTCTCGTCCTCTCGATGATTATGACTACTTTGGACGTTTAATCTCTGATGCCCCCCCCCCATCCGTACTATGGGAGATTTTAACCGACCTTTGTGGGATGTGGATGGTGTGGAATGGGTGATCATACTACCAATTCTTGCCCTTTARCTTCCTCGTTGGAGGACACCGACTCATTTGGTGTTCCCCGAATTCCCCCTTTAACCGCTAAAGATCTCGAGGATTATGAGTCGTTTGGCGGTCCGAGCTCCAATGTTATAAGTGGCCCGCCCATCCGCACTATGGATATGTACTGACCGTTTGTGGGATGCACATGGTGTGGATCGCGTGGTCATGTTACCGACTCTTGCGTTTCCCTTGCCTCGTTCAACTTGTCAATGCCTCGTTTGGAGGATATGTATGGAGGTCATGGACATCAAGCAGGACTCGCTTGTACTACGCCTTCTTTTACTCCACCGCCGACTCCCGATCCTTATGAGTTATTTGGAGGTGGGAGCTACATTGTCCCAAGTGGCCCTCCCGAGCAAAAATCTTCTCCTCCGATGTATTCTCATGATTATGACGTGAACATGGCTTTATCCTCGAGGGAGCTTGAGTTGAAGATGAAAATAACAACGTTAAAGGCTCAAATTGCTGAAATGTCTAGCCCGAGCCCAATTCCTCCTTGTGTGGGACCCGGTTGTACTACTCCATCTTTTGCCCCACCGCCGACTCACGATCCTCTTGTTACTCCTCACGTGGGCCCGTTTCATTCGGCTACCCCATTGATTGCTCCTAATCCATCCCCCGATCCGGATATGTGGGCCATTCTGCCTTCACACAATCTTCCGGTCGAGTCCTTCTATAAGTGTGGTGTGGTTGGGGATACGGTCATCTCGCCGTCAGAGGAGGAGTTATTTTCGATTCCGAGTATTTTTACTCCTCTTGACCCCTCACCTTTTACTTCAAAGTAATCTTGTGAAGAGTGGGTGTATATGGACTTCATCAAGACCATGGTCGAACGAATTTGTTTGGAGAGGAGCAATGAGGAAGAGGTTGGGCCGGATGTCGATAGTGAAGGATGTGGTGAAGATGAGCCCCTTGTTCTACATGATGAGTCCGTTGTGCCTCTATGTACCCCCGGTTTATGTGTAGCCGATTCTCAATGTGTTGTTGAGGGCAACGCCGACTTTTTAGAGGGGGAGGTGGGGGTTATTAATGATAGGATTGGAGAATTTGAAGATCTTCTTGGGGTGGAGTTTAGTGATTCTAAGATTGAAGAACTTGAAGAGTACCTTGAGGGGATCGATGATTTGTTCACGCTAACACATACTTATTTGGAGGAAGAGGAGAGAAAATCGATTACCATCTTGGAAAATTCGAACCGATGTGAAGAGGAGAGGATGGTTGAAGGATTTACAATTCTTAAGGGTGCGATGGATTGGATACTGGGAGTGAGTAAGGGAGTTAGTTCTTTGAATTCAAGTTTTGATGAAATGGTGAGAGTCGGGACATGGAGGTTGTTATTGGAAGGCTTGATGTTCGTTATTTCTAAAATCAAGTGGGTGAAGCCCATTGACTTGGTGCCCAAGAAGAGCGGCTTGATAGCTCTTAAGGATAAAGAGGGAGGGTTGTTGGCCACGAGGGCTTCAACGGGTTGGAGGATGTTGTTCGAGTTTAAGAAGTTTCATGAGTCTACAAAGAAAGATCGTTTCCCTCCCCCTTTTGTCGATCAAAGGATGAACAAGCTAGCCGACCATTATTCCTATCATTTCTTGGACGAGTTTTCGGGGCACTTCAAAACCACCATCCCACCCGAAGACCGAGCCGAGCCGAGTTGCCTTTACCAACTTGGGACGTGTGCCTTTTGGCGGATAATATTTGAGCTATGCAATGCGCCAAGGACGTTCCAAAGAGTGGATCCTCCCAACAAGAATGAGATTGTGTTGGTGGACCCTCCCATTATCTTTACACCTTGACCAAAAGGGCGTACGTCGAGCTAATGACGTAAAACAAGCGCTTCTTGGGAGGCAACCCAAGTCCTTCTCATTTATTTCTTTTATTTTCTTTCTTTCTTTCTTTCTTTCTTTGCTTGCTTTCTTTTAAAATAAAAATCCAAAAACAATTGAAAATTTGAAAGAAAAAACAAAAAAACTTATTTAGTTGAGATTCGTGTACATATTTTCTTGAGTTTTTAATTTTGTGTGATTTTCTTTTCTAGGTTTTGTTTACCGACTTCAACCTTGGACGATTGATAAAAGTGGTAGTGTTCGTGGAGTCGGGAGATACTAGCCATACTCGATGTACACTCGGATCGCTTAGATGCTTAGGAGGACCCCACCGAGCTCGACGGAAACTCGCTCAGTTATGGAAGTTTCTATTCCCCCTCCTTTTACTTGGTTTTCATTAAAATGCGGGTAATGCATGGTTTAAGTGTGGGGTGGGTAGGTGGTTAGGGTCCAAGTGTCGAAAAGCATACTTTGTTGTTCTTAACTCGAGCCTTGGCGAAGTGACGCTTACTATTTGCGCATTTATATGGTTGAGTCGATTTTTGTGTTGTTTGTGTCTTTATTACATTGTTGAATAACTCCACATGCTAGAAAGTTTGAATAGTTTACTTGTCGGGTTTTTGCATGTTCATGGACTCTTGTGTGAAGGGTTGAATTTTTGTGCTTCATCCAAAATCCGCATATATATATATATAATCAACATTTTCTCGTGAAAAGATTGCAAAACTCTAAAAGCTCTTTTGATTTCGCTCCCAAATTCAGTGCAAACTAGTGAGTAGCCTTGTGTGATTTATCGGCTTGCTTGTGTTTTTATTGAAATTGCATTGAGGAGGTTTGATTTTGCTCGTACATGATTGAATTCAAAAATGACCTCGAGGCACATATATCACCCTTGTTCTGGCCATATCCATACATATAAGCTACTTAAAAATCCCAAATGAGCCCTCTAGAACCTTTATCCCGTTTCTTGTTAGCCGAGCTCATTTTTAGCTCTTGTATCTTCGTAATTTGTGAAGTGGGAGAGTTTGTTGTTAGTTGACGAGAAATGTGAGGGAAATCTATTGTGGGTTTCGGGTTTTCAGAAGCTTATACATAAAAAAAAGAAAAAAATAATACTCCAACACAAATCACAAAAAGTGATAAAGCGTGCGTTCAAATGAAAAGCCTAATTCAAAAAGGGCTAAGTTTAGCAAAAAGAAGCAAATTCCAAAAGCTTCTAAGTGTTGTGAAATAAAAGATCGGGAATGTGGGTGAATGAAAGGGTTTCGACTGAGAGTTTGGTGAATTGGGAAAGGTGAAGCGATTATAAGCTTCGAGTTTTAGAAATTAGGATTTTGTGTGTTATTGATCGCCTTTGATCGTGTGTTAGCCATTCTATCCAAATATTCCATGCCTTTCCAAAGAGCCAACATTACAACCCATAATAAAGACCTCTTTTGATTCTTATTTGGTCATGTACTATGAGTAATTTTGAGCGTCCGATTTGTGAAATCTTGACGAGTGCATATATTGTCCAATTTGAGCATATACACGTCTTATCTATTAAACACTTGAGCGAATTGAGCGAATACCCTCAAATTTCCATTTTTGAGGAAGTCGCCGATTTGGCTTGCATTTGAGAAAGAGTAATACGCGCAATGCTTGACACTAGCGAGTTTATGTTGATAATACCATCATATTAATACGGATAAGCACAAGGATTTCTATTTTTACACTATGTTCATTGCGTGTACACTCTCGATTCTTTTCGTTGTTCAATCGCATGTAATTGTTACTCCGAAAGTTTTTAATCGCATCTCTTATTGCCTTAGTATAGTAAAGGCCTTCCTCAGATCTTCTACACGTGACTCCACTTTCTTGCTTTTTACCATCATATCATCTACATAAACCTCCATGATTAACCCCAACAGGTGTTTGAACATCCTGTCCACCAATATCCAGTAGTTTGCCCCTGTATTTTTCAACCTAAAGGCAAAGAAACAAAATAATACGTACTCGTTGAGGTGATAAAACTCACCTTAGGTTAATCCTCCTTTGCTAGTAGGATTTGATGATACCCTTGAGATGCATCCATCATACTCAGAAGCTCGCATCCCGAAGTTGAATCCACTAGCTAATTAATGCGCGGTAGCGGATAATGATCTTTTGGACATGCCTTGTTCAGCTTGCAAAAGTCAAAACATATCCTCCACTCGTTTCCTGGATTCGGTATCATGAATACATTGGATAAATACTTTAGAAATCACTACAAGAAAATAGGGGAATGCTGACGGGCGTGACCGAACAGCAAACCCGTCAGCAAATAGATGCTGACGCGTCACGCTCGTCAGCATTTTTGGCGTCAGCAAATAATTTGCTGACGGGTATGACCCATCAGCAAAGTCCCCGGACATAATTCGAGACCCGTCAGCAAATGCTGATAGGTAGGTTATCCCGTCAGCAAATGCTGACGGGTTGGGCCTGTCAGCAAATTTAAATAATGCTGACGGACACAAGCTGTCAACATATGCTGATAGGCTTACCAGTTAGCATTTTTCAAATTATGCTGACGGGCCCTACCTGTCAGAATTTCAAGTAAATTTATTTTTATATTTATTTTATTTTATTTGATACTTTTAACTGTATTTATTTCACAAATCAATAATTCAATACGAAAAATAATTTGCATTTCAAAAAAAAAAAATTAAAAATAAAATATAATTAATGAATAATCTTATTGTATAATGTATAAAACATAATAAAGTACCAAATATAAATATTATTTGTTCCTAAATCAACTAAACCGCAGAACCATCATCATCATGAGCTGGAGCATCAGAGGATGGCCGTCGACGTCGTTGCACTGCCATCGCTGCGGTGACTTCCCGCATCACTCGATCAAGGAGAGACTCCTCGTGCTGGAGCTGCTGCCGTGCATGGTCCTCACGGATGGCCTAGAGCTGCTCCTGATGTGCACGCTCACTCGCCTGGAGCTGACTCTTGACCTGGCTCTTCCAAGCCTCCATCTACATTTGGAGCTCCGAGACACGGCTATCAGGAACAGAGGAGGTACCGCCTCTAGAACTCTTTGAAGCCAAAAGAGTTCCTAAACATCCCATGCCAAACCCACCGACCCTTCTTCACCCCGACGGTCTGTAGATAGACCCTGTTCTCGTCAACAACATCAGGATCCGATGATGAGCATAAGCCTCCTCCAAACATCTCTGATACTCCTCCTGTAATACTTTGATTGATGTATAACTTAATGTTATGAGGATTAGAAATGAAAGATATATATTTATATTAATTACATTTAAAAAAATACTTACAAAAGTCTGTTGCGATTGAGGATCAGTTAAAGAGTTGTCGGGTCTCTGGTACAGAGTCAAGAAAAGCTCGATTGCATTGGGTTCCCTACCCAAATCCTCGCGCTCTATACATTATTTAAATTATTCATTAATTTATCACTAATTATGAACTAATTAATTACTTACGAGCTAAGTTTACATACATATTTTAATTTTACTTATGAGCTGACGTGCATGACCAATCGCAGTTTGAGACCCTCCTTTGTGCTTGGTTATCCTAGTACCAGGTCCGCTAGGCTCGCTCATCTTGTTTCTGCTCGCCTGCTCAGACTGCTTCTTGAACTGCACCACCCATCTCCTCCAGATTTTCTTTCCCATGCACCAGGGCACCCTCTCCTCCGTTCTCCACTTCATCTTCCACTCATGGAGACCACTGCGCCATGAGGTGGCTATAGAATTGTAGAAATTCTTTCGTACGACCTCCTTAGAATATACACTCGCGTCCCAATAACAACGCCTCTGCAAAAAAATAATAATTAATTTGATTAATAAAAATCATTATATATAAAACTTTCAAAAACAATATTAGTTTAATTACTAAAAACTCGGGCCACCACAACTAACGATGAGAATCGAGAATATGCTCGTACTTCCGCCCATTGGGGTGTACACGAGCCTCGTGGATCTCCCGAAGGATAGTCGGTAACTCCGTCGAGTCACTGCGTATCCTAGTAAAATATAGAGTTTATTAGGGCAATATAATGAAATATAAATTTATTACTTACAAAAACTAAATTAAAGTTACTTATGACATAGACCTCGATCATGCCAGGACGTGGTGGCATGAGGCATCTCGATGTACTAGCATAGGACGAGGTGGCTGGAATGATCGGCGGAGTCCCTGCCGATAAGTCAAGCATATCATTGTCTTCATTGTCTAAGTGACTATGAGATGAGGATGATGAACCAAGAGAAGCACGGCCCAAAGATGGGCCTAGAGAAGAATGACAACAACCTCTACCTCTCATCTAAAAAAATATTAAAATTTAAGCACAATTGAACCGAGATAAATGTCAATCCATCTAATAATTACTATAATTGATTTTGATTAGATTGATTGAATTGGTAGTTGGAGGAGAAAAATATGAGTATATATGATGATGGATATAGTTACGGGCTCTAGAAAGAATCTCATCATTAATTACTTTTCCGATGCACAACTTTAACTCCATCAGAAAAACTAATTAATGATGAGATTCTTTCTAGAGCCCCGTAACTATATCCATCATCATATATACTTAGATTTTTCTCCAATAACTACCAATTCAATCAATCTAATCAAATTTTAACTATATATGTATGTATTAGTTTTATAATTAACCTAAACCGACACTTTCAGTATCTAGGTTATCGTCAAACTCATCTTCGTCCGTATCTCCATCATCGGTTATAAACCCATCTTCTGTCTCCTCCTCTACCTCATCGACAAGTTCATCTAACTCATTGATAATAAGGTCGATGTGTAATTAGAAATCTCCATCCTTCAATTGTATTGAATTGTGCTCCTCTTGGAAGGATTGATTATGCATCATAGGCTTGATAAAATCTATTTTTGATCTCGCTTTAATTTCACACGTTGCCAACCAATCCAGCTTATCTCGTTTTAAACTTGGATACGGGCAGTAGTAAACTTGAACAGCTTAGGCAGCAAGTACAAATGGCTCATAGCGATTGAATCTACGCTTATAATTGACATCGACAAGATTATAATGTGGATGAAACTTTGTGCCTGCCGGAGTTCGGTCAAACCACTCACAATTGAACATGAGTGTTCTCTTGTAAGGCAAGCCAGTATAGTCGAGTCTAACAACTTCTATGAGCCGACCATAGTAATCATACTCATCATCCCCGTAGTTTGTTCCTTTTCTACAGACGCTAGTGCTCAAAGTTGATCTATTTGATCCGTATGCAATTGTGTGAAATCTATATCCATTAATCTTGAAACCATCATATGTAGTCACACATCGTGATGGACATACTGATAGACTCTTAATGTACTTGTCAGTGACATTGTTCAAGGGATCTTGTTCCCATAACGACGGAAAGTAATAAACATATTATTTATTAAGATATCGATTTAAATGGCATATATATGTCACAATAGTATATTATTATTTTAGAACAACTCACATATCTCTCAAACCAATCGGCAAATTCACTTTTCAATTTTTCGTTCAGTCTATCATTTGTAATGTTTAGTTGAGGCTGTTTTACAACCTCTGTGAAGACACTGCATATGAATAAATAAAACGTAATTTCTCACCGCATCGAATTATTCTTTGCTCAAGAATCTTTTCCTAAATGCTGCGAACGTTTCACCATATTATTTAAACACTGGGGGAACGTCGTCATCATCGTCTTCACCATTTTGTCCATCATCATTACGAGGCAAATTTGTCCTTTTCGTTAAGATTTGATCTTCAAAATAGTATGATGTGAAAGTTGACGCCTCTTTTCGATAAGATATGCATTTACTATCGAGCCCTCAATGCACGCCTTATTCTTCATGTTGTCCTTCAGTTTGCGAAGAAATCTTCAAATGGATACATCCATCTATATTGCACTGGACTTGCAATGGAAAATGCTCCATATAGGCAAAAAAATTAGGTGGAAAGATCTTTTCAAGCTGACACAAAATTAGAGGAATATCACACTCCCAACCACTCTGTAGCCGAGGCTCTTAAAAAACAAACTCAACTCTATGAGGGCCTTCCACACGGAATGGGGAAGTGATTCTCGAAAGGCAATTGGTATCAACCTTTGCATGAACACATGTCATTCGTGACTCTCATTCCCAAAAAATCTCAATCCCTTCATATCAATGCAACACCCAAGATTTGATACATATCCATCTGGAAATATAAGATCTTTCACCCACTCACAAAAGACAACTTTTGATGTCTTATCCAGTGTAACAAGCTTTAGGATAGTTCTCTATTGCGTCTTGTTGTAGGCTGGGATAAAAATAATATTCGTTCAGTTCATCCCTGGATTTGGGAGTGTCTTTTGTCTTTCTCTTGACATCCATAACCGTGTTGAAAACATTCTCAAACACATTCTTCTCGATGTGCATAATGTCTAGACTATTCCGAATCAAATTTGTGCTCCAGTATGGCAAATTCCAAAATATGCTTCTTTTCCTCCAACCACTTGATTTTGCTATGCGTCCATTGATAGCTTCTGCATCTATATTGGTAACTCTCAAAAGCCCCAAACTTTCTATCTATGCCAAAACCTCCATTCCTGACCGTACGCTCGGTGGTGGAGTCTCCACCTTTCTGTTTTTTCAAAAAACTCTTTCTATCTTTTCGAAAAGGATGACCACAATCAAGAAATTTTTGATAATTATCAAACCAAAATTGTTTCCCACTGCAGTTGAGAGTAAATGCATCTAAATTCTCCATGCAATATAGACATGCCGCTTTGCCAGCTTTGCTCCAACCAGACAACATGGAGTGGGTGGGGAAATCTCTAATTTTCCACATGAGGGCTTCTCGCAATTGCAAATTCTATTTTTTAGAGATATCATACGAGGGTGAATCGACCGTCCACAACTGACTCAACTCGGCGATTAGAGGTTGTAGAAACACATCCAGCTTATCCTTTGGGTTTTCGGACCTGGAACAAGAACACTCAAAAAAATGTATTGCTCTTTCATACACATCCATGGAGGCAAGTTGTATGGTGTGATTATCATCGGCCACAAGGAGTATTGCCCCTCGAAACAACTAAAAGGTTGAAAACCTTCTGTGCAAAGGTCCAATCTTACTTTCCGACTTTCGGCGGCGAACTCCAGATGAGTTTGATTGAAATATTTCCAGGCCTCTGAATCTGACAGGTGATGCATCCCACCTTTGTGAACAACGTGTTCAACATGCTACCTCATGTACTTTTCAGTTGCTACAGATGCGTATAGGCTTTGCAGATGAGAAGTTAATGGAAAATAATAGATCTTCTTATAGGCAATGCTGCTTTTCTGTCGATTTGCTTTTATCTTCTTAGAAGATTTGAACCGAGGATGGTTGCAAAACTTGTAACTGGTCAAATCAACATCGTCTCTCCAATAGATCATACAATTGTTGATGCAATAATCGGTCTTCTCGACCGGTAGGCCCATGCCCCTGAATAACTTCCTGCTCTTGTAGAAGTTATCTGGTATATGATCATCTTTCGGCACAACTTCTTTGATTAAATCCAGTACTTAATCATAGCACTTCTTGGACATGCGATTTTCTCCCTTCAGGCTCATGAGATGGGCAACTAGGGATAACTGAGAATGTTTCTCACATCTGGGATACAAATGTTAATTTTCAGCACTCAACATATCGTATAACTTTTGGGCCTCAGGATTGGGCTTTTCTTCAACATTCAGGCTGAATACAAAGTTCGGCCCGGCCGCATCGTGAACAATATTGATGTAAGCGTTTGATGATTCTTCAGGGGCGGCGTAAGATGATACTCCAATGTGACCCTCGGGATTAACACGATGCGTGCAATCAAGATTGTTTCACCATGGAATGTCCAGATGTAGTAATCTGGTACGAATCCATTTTTAACGAGATGAAATTTGATCTCATTTACACCGTGGTAATTGCAGTTCTTACATTATGTATGACTACAAGGACACTTGAGTTTTTTCCCGTCCTTCATTGATCCATGGGTGAGTGCAAATTGTATGAAACTCTCAACCCCTTCCACGAACGTGTTCAACAAATAACTGTCCACCCTCCATTTTTACATTCAACTATGATCAGAACTCATCCTACAATATCCTAATTACGATTAATAATATAGATGATCAAATTGTAGAGAATCGAGCACTATGAGGGTGCCTATAGAAAATGATTGAATTTTTGGTAAGGGCCCTATCCCATTCAAGAATGTGATGTTCAGTAATAAAATTATTTTACTATGCATTTTGAGAACCTGAAAATTTCGGCAGCACCTCCTCTTAGTTCTCTAAGTACACATATATTGCAGTGCACTCGAGAACAAAGGAGAGATGGAAACCAAAATTCAAAAGTCCAAAAAATACATACTACGTAAGATAATCACATTACAATCACATTCTCAAACTATCCAAATTGGTGGACAATTCAGAATTTAGTATCAAACTCTCTATTTGATACTAAATCCCAAACGGATCTAAGGTACGTAATTTATAAAGGAACAATTCAAACTTTAGTATCAAACTCTCTATTTGATACTAAATCCCAAACGAGTCTAAGGTAAGTGTTTAAGGGTATAAAGATTTTATACTTATCGATGTTAAATCACGCTCTTAAAATCCGTGAAGTGATGTTTCAATACTCAATTTTTTGTTATATTTGGTAGAGTACGCTATATAGTACATAATGACTTTAACTAATGTATAATGACTTTTGAGTACAACACGCTAAATGGTCCGACTATATAAAGCAAAGGTCATATCTGTAAATTCAACTTCATTCATTAGTTGCACCAAGCAGCTATCAATCAAACAAACATTGTAATAATTATGCAACTACAAAAGCATTAATTAATCTCAATCTCAATCAAACAAAATATTCACTTGCCGATCACCACGGCATTTGAAAACCCACCACACACTTTTTAAAACCACCATCACATTTTGAAAAAAATCTAAAATCCGTTATTGAAAGGACGAAACCTCCCGGCCGACACCGTACACCACGTCATCACCGACGTGAACCCCAACCAATCAAAACATGTATATCAAAACATAAATATTAATTAAACACAACTTGCCGATCACCACGACATTTCAAAACCACCTAATTAACGATAATTATACAATAAACCTCAATTAAACCTTAATTACATAAAACCCCTTAATTAAACTCTAATTATAACCTAAATTAAACCTTAATTATACAAAACCCCTAAATTATACCCTAATTATATAATAATTCCTAAATTAAACCTTAATTATACAAAAAACCCTAAATTATACTCTAATTATATAATAATTCCTAAATTAGACTCTAATTATATAATTTACCCTAAATTATACCCTAATTATATAATGATTCCTAAATTATACCCCAATTATACAAAAAAATCCTACATTAATGATAATTATACGATAATACCTCATTTAAACCTTAATAATATAAAAACACCTTAATTACACAAAGACATCTAAATTAAACTCTAATTATACATAAAGACCTAAATTAAACCTTAATTGCACAAAACCCCCTAAATTAAACTCTAATTATAGAAAAACTCTTAAATTAAACTCTAATTATACGATAATACCTAAACTAAACCCAAATTATAAATTAACCCCTAAATTATACCATAATTATACAATAAAATCTAAATTAAATATTAATTATACAAAGCCCCCTAAATTAACGATAATTATAAAATAATACCTCAATAAAAACTTAATTATACAAAACCCCTATATTGAACCCTAATTACATAATAATCCTAAATTATACCCTAATTATACAATAATACATAAAATAAATCTTAATTATAACCCCCCCTTAAATTATACCCTAATTATATAATAATACCTAAATTACACACCGATTATGTAATTATTTTATATAGCTTTAGAAAATAAAATTTTAAATTCATAAAACAATTCGAATAAATAACAAAAAAAAAGAGGGAAAGAAGATGGACCTTGTGGGCGGCGGATGGAAATGGCTGGCTAGGGAAGGCGGCGTCTGGGGCTGGCTAGGGCAGATGCGTCGGGGGCAGTGGCTATGGCAGGTGGGTGGGGGCATCGCGGTTGATGGCGTCGGGGCTGGGCGAACGATGATTTTTTTTGGAGGTTTCTTCGATCTACGCCTGAAAGTAGATCCAATCTGTTTTAAAACAGAAATGATAATGGGTACGATACCCATCAATATAATTTTTTTATTATGTTGACAGGCTAATACCCGTCAGCAACGGAGCCCGTCATCGGCCCGTCAGCAAACCCATCGCTGAATCAAAATGCTAACGGCTTGCTGATGGGTAGCTGACGGGCTTCTCGCTGACAGCCTTTGCCCTTCAGCAAGCCGTTAGAAAGTTTCGCCCGTCAGCAAAATCCATCAGCATAACACAGTTTTTTTTTTGTAGTGAATTGGATCTCCCAGATATGTCCAACTTTCAATAATTTCTGCACCCTATCTTCAATCACCTTATCTAACTCTTCCCCGAAATGTCTTCTTTTCTGTCGCATAGGCCTCGTAACTGGATCTGTATTTAGGTGATGTTGTGCAACCTCAGGAGATACTCCTGGTAGTTCCCCATCTCCAAAAGCAAATATGTCTCAAAATTCCTTTAACAGAGCAACGAGCTCCGCCTCTATGTTTTCTGCCATCTCACTACATATCCTTGTGGTGTACCCCTGTCTGCCATCTTTTAGTTCAATCTCCATAAACTCCTCATGAGGCCAAACGAAATTTCCTCCTCCCTTAACTTTTTAGCATTGAGTACTCCTTCTTGTATATCTCTGCTCCATTCCCACTTTCACTCACTCATTCCCTTCAGCACGGTCATCTGATGATAGGATCGTGCGACCTGTTGTTCTGATATCACCTCGCCGACCATATCTCCCACCGGATACTTCACACTCATGTGGTATGTAGAAGTAACCGCCTGGAACTCATTGAGGACAGGTCGCCATAGTATAATGTTGTAAGATAAAATGGCCTTGATTATCACAAACTTAAATTTCTTCTCCACTCGTAGATCGCCACTTTCCCATGCAACCAGAAGCACCACCTATCCTTTTGTAATGACCTGTGATCCATTTAAAGCATAAATAGGTATTTGTACAGGTCTTTACCTCCAGTTCATTTTCTCCAATCACTCCTGATAAAGAATATTGACCAAGCTCCCATTATCCACGAACACTCTTCCAACATCATATGTGCCACCTCGGCCCGAATCACCAATGCATCGTTATGCTCAACCTGCAAGCCTCATCGCTCTTGTGGTCTAAAATAAATAACTGGTCCAACCACCTAGGGCCGCCTATTAATGGTAGTGACCTCGAATGGTCCCAGGCGAGCTGCCGTCACATGCTGTTTTCTTGCATTATTTGAGTCTCCATCCGTTGATCCACTTGATGTCATATTTATCCTCTTCCTGTTATTCCCAGTGGTTCCCCCCTGCTCTGTTATTCTTTTCCCATCTTGTCTCAGGCGTCCCCCCGCCCGTGCTTGTGGGGGACTCCCTTGTGGTGGTCCTGGTAGAGCCTACCTTTGATCTCGTGGTGCTTTATCTTTGTATACCACTTCCTTCAAGTGCCCTGCCTTGATCAACCTTTAGATCTCCTCTTTTAGGTGTCGGCATCGTTCCATAGAATGTCCATAATTATTATGGAACCTGCAAAAGAACTGAGATCTTAGGTTAGTGGGTATTTCTTTATAGTCCTCTAGCCATCTGATGGCATTGGGCACCCGTCACTCCATAATTATAAACACCCTAGCTCTTGGAATTGCTAAAGGTGTAAAGTCCGCGTCCTCCTTCCATATCCTTCCTTCATTTCTTGCCATCCCCCTTCCATTTTCTCTCGGAGCCAAGAGTGCTCGTGCAGTTCGTCTCATCTCCCTTCTAGGCTCCGACCTCTTAGCTGTTATTCTTTCTGGATCTCTGTCCCTTCCAAAACATATTTTGTCTTCCTCCTCTAATTATTCGACATGGATATACTTCATGCACTTATCCAAGACCTCTTCAAAAGTATGATCAGGTTGCTTGGCTAATGATGTTCTCGGCCTCCCCATCCTCAGCCCTTGGTTCAAAGCACCCGCCTTCATATTATCCATGGACGTGGAAAAATCTAGAGTAGCTCTGGTAAATCTAGACACATAGTTCTTCAAAGTCTCCCCAGGTCGCTGCACCATTGAGAAGAGAGATTGTGCTATTTTTTTATGCAAATTGGTGCTAACAAAGTGATTTAGAAAGGTTGACTTTAAGACCTGAAAGCTGGTAATTCTACCTGGGGCTAGTTGATGGAACCAATGTTGCGCCAGCCCCCTCAGGGTAGATAAGAATGCTTTACACGCCACTGCATCCGTGTACTGCCATAAGACCGCCTCATTCTCGAAGCTTTGCACAAGCCGAGTGGGGCCTGACAATCCTTGAAAGTAAAAATCCAACTCCTTATATCCTCGAGGTAAGGTCGAATAATTAACGCATATTTGTCCTTATTTTTATTGGCATTTTAATTAGTTTTTCTTATTGTTTTTGGTATAAGTTGGGTAGATTAAGCTTAGTTTCGTGATTTCATACTTCCAGCTTATTTTACCGTATTATGATCTAAATTGATGTAAATAGGTGATTATCCTTTGTTTTTTCACCTTATAGCTAAGTAACCGGAGGAGTTCAGCACATAAGAGACGAAGCTCAACGATTAAGAGATAAGAATCGAGCTTTCCGGCGAAGAAGTAGCAGAAATTGCGAGTTAGCGGTAACCCTTACCGCTACTCCTTACCGTTACCTTACCGCTGAAGGTGGACAGAGAGCTCCCAGACCAAACTAACGGTAACCTTAGCGGTATCCCTTACCGTTAGTTCCACTATTAGGAAATAACAGAGAGGTTTAGCGGTATACTTAATGATCACTTTCTTACCGCTAACACACCGCTATAGATGGACAGAGACTACTCAGAGAGGGTTAATGGTATAGTTAGCGGTAACCCGTACCGATAGTCTTACTGTTATCGGCCCAAAAATGCAATTCTGCCCTAACTTGTGCTCCAAGACATGGAAAAACTATATAAACCCCTCCCTAAATCCGTCCCAAAAGACACATATCACCACTACAACCCTATTTTCGGTCCTTAGACACAAAAATAACACACTTTTACATCCCATATCATAATACAAGATCGAGATCGAAGATTCAAGAGTCACAAGTTCCAAGCTCCGTTCTTTAGTTCGTGATTCGATTTTCGGCCAAGATCTACGCGTTTTCTTTGGATTAGCTGGAGAATTTACTGCACTTCTTAGTCCCAATAAGTATTCTAAACCTTTTAATTGCTTTCTTAGTTTAATTCTTGTGAATATATAGTTGCTTTTATTTATTATTCTTGAGTTATTTTATGGTACAAACCTAGTTACTTTGGATTATTGAATTCGTAATCTTTCATCTAAATTTAGTTTATTTAATTCATGCTTAGTTGTTGAGATTTATTTTTTTATGATTATTGATTCTGTTTACGTTTCGTTCATGATAATTGCTTTTCGTTTATGCTATTTATTTTCGTTTGAGTTTTATGCTTTTGAATTCGTTATTGCTACTTAGATTCGTACATGCTTTTTAGATTGATTACTTGGAAGTTAATTCATGATATTAATTTCTAGTTGGTTAATTAATTCAAGATACTTAGTTTTCATTAATGTTATTACTTTTTAAAATCTTAGATTATCAACACAAACAAAACCCCCAAATTGTATAAGTTTTCATGTTAATTCGTGATTAAACAAACGTTTGAGATTCCGATTGTTTGTTCCTTGAGATCGACTCGATTTAGCTTAGCAACCTACATGCGAACACGTACTCTTGCGAGCAAGCTTTTGAATAATTGACAATATTTATAAAAGTAGTCACACAAAAGCTTGAATCATCGACCTCAGTATCCCATCTAAAAATGGGTGGCCTCTTGACTCCTATCCATCTGCCCCTGCGACCTGTCTTTGGAGTGCTCGCACTGCTTCCTGCATATCCTTTATTGCGCGGGATGTCGGCAACACCTATTCTCCCTCTTCTTCTATGCCATTCCTGGTGTGATCCTGATAAGTCCTCCTTTCTTATCTGCTGCCCAGGAATTATATATTTCCCTCCTCCTCGTCTCCCTTAGATGATGATGAGTATTTTGTATGAGGCCGCCTTTTCTTTGTGGTTCGAATTAACTTGGGGTCTGGCATCCATGATCCATCTCTCTACTTTTCTTCTAAGCCGGAGTGAGTGGTTCCATCCTGTATTCCTCCTTTTTCCTCCCAACAATCTCCTCATTGCTATCATCCCCGCCCGCCATAATTTTCTCAAGTTTTCCTGGAGGCACTGCTTCCATCAAATTTTGGAGAAATCCCTTGTCAACATGACAAGTTTTTCCTTTTAGTAGCTCATCCAATTCCTTGGTCCCCATATTGACCTTCATTTGTCTGATTATCTTTGGAGAATTATTTTTATTCCCCTTCCCCGAACTTTCTGCTTTCTCCTTTTGTGGCGGTGGTGGTATTTTTATGTCGTTTTCTCCGTTACCTTTCCCTGCAGTATTTTCTCTCCTGCAACTTGCTTCTCCCGGTCCATATCTTTAGTTTTGCTCGCGTTAGAGCTGAAATCCAAAGTTTTAGGTATGATATCTCTTCCTTTCATGATCACGTTGTTAAACACCCACGCCTTTCACTGAAGAACTCTATGTTCCTCGTATTCCCACAGATGATGCCACTTGATGCGACCAAAAATATTGGTCCATCAAGAAAGAGATCACTGACCTTCGAATCATTCCTGCTGACCTGATTAACCTTCAAATGACTCCTGCCGACCTGATTTACCTACAAAACAGAACCCAAGCAGGATAGTCCCGGCGTAGGCTCTGCAATACTTAAGTCAGTTACCTTTTAATAATGAATAAACAAGAGCTCGAAAGTAGGATACAATCAACTTAGAATAAAAGTGAGGCCTATGTCTTCTTTATATAGACAAGAGACGTGTTCCCAATATAGGGTTCTCATCTCCTATTCATACCATAATACCATAATTAATCACCACTTAAAATTAGGATTCCTCCTATATGCTAAGTTATTATAAATATTATAACTATCATATTTTATTAAGTTACCATAGTAACCATGGGCCAATAACCATACAATTTCCTTAGTTCACTGGGGCCATACCATACTGACCATATCAGCCCACCAGGGGCCAGATCCTGTTAACTATAACGCCCAACTCTCAATATCTAGTTGTTATAATACGATCTTACCCCATAAGAGCTCGCCACTCCCATATAAGAGGTCGTCTATCCTATAAAAGAGGTCGCGTTATATATCTAAATTCACGTGTATGCTGACCTAAATATTTGATGTCGTATCAGATATCATAAATGAGTACCTGTGATATCAAATTAGAAACTATAGGAAAGAGTTTTGTTAGTGTTTGGTGATACCATTGTTCGTATTAGTGAACAGTTATTGTGTGTACTACTATTGTGCATAAGATATGAATAATTATAAACATTAACAATTATTAATATTTGTTAATGTATCGACTATTAATCTGATTGATCATGAAGGACTATTTGATATCACGAAGGACTTATTTATGATACAAATTAGGAAATATGAGAAATAAGTTGTTAGTGTTTGGTGATACCATTGTTCATATTAGTGACCAGATTTTGTGTATATTCAGTGACTTATATTGTGCATGTTAACTATGTACTCTAGATCTATAATATTATTATGCGTGTCTTTTATTTTGTAATGTCACGCTGTAGGCATTTATTATGCGGTGCATCTTTAATTTATATTTCACACTATTTGTTAAAAGTCCCCGTGCATCTATATTTTTTTGGGAGAGAAATAGATAGTTGATATCATCCCTACATATTAATGCGCGATTTTTTTTATATGTTTGCTTCATATGCTTCTCGCAAATAAATAATTATGGTGATTCGTTTGCTTATATGTCATCCAAACACTACCTAATTTCATATTTTTGTTTGATTACCACTGGATCCCCACTCGGCCCGTTCATGTCTCGAGAATTCACCGTTGAGAGCGTCGAGTCACCTAAGAGCGGGTTCACAAGCCCTTCGACACCTGCTGCAGACCATGTCCTCCACTTCGACACCTGGTGATTCGTTGTTAACGTCCTTGTTGGGAAACTTATTTATGGGAATTTCCTTATTTTGTTATTTTCCTTTCTTGGGCCCAAATATATTAGGGAATTAGAATTAGGAATCATTATTTGTTTCCTAAATTGTGTCTAAGATTTTATTTAGTTTCCTAGATTGTGTTTAGAACTTGTTTAACTTGTCTACCAAGTTTAGGACTCTACGACTCTTGTCTATTTAAGATAAGACAAAGCCAAGAGTAACGGACACCTTCGATACACTTACATACACGACTTCTCGAGAAGGACGCAACAACAAGACGACGCACAGGCAAGGAAAGAACACCAGCGATTACTTGGAGCCACTGTCCGAGATCAAGAAGTTTTTTGAAATTGCGTAACCAACGGAGAAGATCTTTTCATCAGGGCGACAAGTATTTAGTATCATGTGTTTGGTACTTTAGTTTTCATATATTACTTCTTATCTTTTTGTATTGATCGTGAATATAGTTTTCAGGTTTGTACACCCAAGTTCACAAGTAATTTTTACTTGTGAACTGAATTTAAATTGCTGTGTTCTTGAGTTTAGATTTCCGCTGCATATTTTCTTAAACTTTCGTTGATGTTGGTTTCAGTGTTGGTTAACATTGAAAACAACATCATATACTGATACTTATTTTCAAAACCATAAACCTTCAAATTTACAATTGGCATCTAGAGCGAGTTACTTAACCTTTTAAGTACTGATCCTTATTTGTCTAGGTACTATGGATATAGAGGATGATGAATCTGACGAGTACGAGAAGCTGAGCATTGAGCACAAACAATTGTTTGTTAGTTGGGCAAAACAAGTACTCAAAGTCAAGGATTTTAAGATCGAGGTGGACAAACTGACTCAGGAAAAGGATGACCAACTGAATATAATTGGCCGATTGGAGTCATCCCTCACCAAAAAGGATGATTATCTAGAACGAGTAAAGATCGAGTTGAAGAAGGTCTAAGAAACCCTCAAAAATCTCAACAAGGGCAAGACCAAGGTGGATGAGATTCTGGAATCGAGTATCCCAGATTATTCAAAACACGGGATTAGATACAAGCATGTTCAAAAGCCAGATTCAAGTCAAAAGGTGAAGTCGACCAAACGCCACAAGAGTAGAAGAAGACAATATGTGTGCCATCACTGTGGTGAACCAGGTCACATATGACCATACTGCTGGAAGCTTGTTGGGAAGAAAACTCATTTTAAAAGGTCGAAGCTGACTGCTGAGTTCCGTGTTGGTTTACGTGACGGTTTTTGTGTTACCAACACCAAAACCAACACCAGAGTCAAGCAGGTTTGGGTAAAAAAGAATGAGATCAAATGCAACATGATCTATTCCTCTCTGAAGTCTCACATCCCTGGAGCCAGGTATTTTGATAGTGGATGCTCTAAGCACATGACCGGCTCGAAAGATCTCCTCTCCAATATTATCAAATTTCATGGAGGAAAGGTGAAGTATGGTGGAGGTGCAAATGGCCAAATCATTGGCTAAGTAACTCTTCATGTCCCTAGTATTGCGAAGCTCGAGAACGTATTACTTGTTGAAGGCTTAACTGCGAACTTGATAAGTATTAGCCAACTATGCGATGGTGGTTTCAGTGTAAGTTTCACTCATGAAAAATGTGAAGTTTATGACGAGAGCAAAACTTGCATCCTTACTGGTCACAGGACCTCCGACAACTGCTACCAAATTAATGGCGATGTGTTCTGCAAGCTGTCCCAACTGAGTGCTGACGGGGTGTGGCATCAAAAGCTCGGACACGTTAATTACAAGATGTTGGAAATTTTGGTCAGAAAGGATGTTGTGATCGGACTACCTAAGCTCAACACTAATAATATTCCAGTTTGCGAGGCATGCCAGAAAGGAGAGCAAGTCAGGGTGCCACATCCAATAGTACAAAGCCTCACTACCTCATATTGTTTCGAACTCCTTCATATGGACCTTTTGGGACCACTTAAAGTGAGAGCTTGGTGGTAAGAGGTATGTTCTCGTGATTGTAGATGATTTTTCTAGTTTTACATGGGTTGAGTTTTTAAAAGAAAATCCTGATACTTTCAAAGCTTTTAAAAATCTTGCGAAAAAGTTATGTGTTCGTTTTGGTGTGAGTATAAGTAGAATAAGGTCTGATCATGGGAAAGAATTTGATAATGCATCCTTTTCAAAATATTATTCCAAAATTGGTATAACTCATGAATTTTCTTCACCCATCACCCCCCAACAAAATAGGATAGTCGAACGCAAAAATAGATCTTTCATAGAAATAACTAGGACTATGCTTATTTCAAATGGGGTTGCTAAACATTTTTGGGCAGAAGCAATGAACACTGCATGCCATATAATTAATAGGGTGTATTTTAGACCAGGGTCTTGTGTTACTCCCTATGAATTATTGATGGACAAAAAGCCAAATTTGAGTTATTTTCATATTCTCGGGTGCATTTTTATGTGCGAAATGGAAGAAATCATCTTGCAAAACTTGACTCAAAGAGTGATAAATGTGTTTTGATGGGATAATCTCAAAATAGTCATGCATATAGATTGTTTAATCTTAGAACGCATTGCATGATTGAGTTGGTTAACGTCAAGTTTGATGATTTGATGAGTGGTTTTAAACCTGCTGAGGATGATGATCTGGCTTATGATCAAAATCCTCAAGATAATGTCATGGTTGGTGTAGATGAAGGTGCAGGTGTTGAAATTGGAGAAACGAGTGATGTTGGTATCGGTGATGGTTCTGGGAACACAACATGAAACCCAACATCTACTCAAGCTGCTCCAGAATCTGATTCGGATCCACATATGGAAGATCGAGCTGAACCCATTGACTTACATCAGAGAAATATTACCTCAAAAATTCAGAAGAATCATCCTATGATCCAAATCATTGGAGATCTCGATAAAAGAACAACAAGAAAGCGACAAAGAAACTTCAAAGAGATGGTTAAGGTTTGTTTGCTTGTCTACTAACTGCTCTCAAATTCGAGAATCTTTGTTCTAACCGAAACAGAGCCCAAGTGTGTAGAGGATGCTCTTAAATCCGAGTATATTGCAGCTGGAAGTACTTGTACACAGTTATTGTGGATGAACCAAATGATAGAGGACTACGGTCTACATAGAAGAACATTGACTGTGCTCTGTGATAATTCTAGTGCCATTGATATCTCGAAAAATCCGGTCCATCTTTCTCGAATCAAAAACATTGACATAAGGTACTACTTTATTTGAGACTTGATTGAGAGGAAGATAGTTAGCCTTGAGCATATAGGAATAGATAATCAACTTGCTGATATCTTCACAAAGACATTAGATTTAGAAACCTTCTCTCATTTGAGAAGAGATCTCGGTATGTGCATTTTCTAAGTCAATGTTGGTTTTGATGTTGTGACACACCATACCAACATCAGTCACAACATCCGTATACTTTTACATGCATTTTTATTTTTCTTTTTATACATAATCCAAATGCATTGAGTCTGGTTGAAAGTGCGATAAGGTCTTGTGTTGTAATAAAAGTGATGACAAAAAAAATTAACCTCTTCAATTAGGTGATTGTGGAGCTTGCCCGCATAAATTGGTTTTCTCCCAGGTCCAAAAACAAGAGGTGTTAACAGCAATTGCTGAAGATAAGCTATTTCTCTTCAAATCTATAAGAAGATGAAGAAAATCTGGATACAAATTGACCTAATCTTTAAATCTCACCTTCTTGAGTGATTTTGACGTAGTCATTAACTTAGGTTAAGGGTAAGTTTCCATTGACTTCACCTGAGTCAATGTTGGTTATAATGTCATCAGTCATGAAAAGCAACACGGATTAAGTCACTAAAATCATAATGTGATTCTTTTTAACCTTTTTAGGTCATCTTTTTAGGCATCAATTAGGACATTCATACTGTGAGAAGATACCTCCTTGATGTGTGTTCTGTTGTTCGTGTTCGTGTCTATCTTAAATTCTCTTAATCTTGTTTTCAATCTTGCTAACTGCGTGTTTCAGTGGAGTTGTAATCGGACGGTTGGACAGGTAATAAAGATATTGATTTGGTGAGTGAGAAATTGCTTTGCAAAAGCTTTGTTCAATTATGATGATGGTTTATAAAAATCTAGCTCTATCTCGGTTTTAATTTGTAGTTGGGATTTGTGATTTTTATTCTCCAATTAAGAGATAGTGGGCTATTTAAGCATAAAGATCGTGCGTCTTATTTTGAGAAAGAAAATTTTAGGTTTTAAATTTGGTAGTGGGGGTTATTTATTAAGTTTATTCTTTATTTACCGATTTTCTTCCCTACTCCAGTCATCTTTACCCAAACACATCTCGGTTTTCTTTTCGTTTCCAATTCTCTTGTAAAATGTTGAATCCACCATCACCCAGCATAGCTCCGGAAATAGGTTATGCGTCTAGATAATAAGAACATTCTACCCAAAGAGAGAAAAGAAGAAGTCCAAAGTTGCCGTATCAGCCCATGTTGGTTCTGGTGATGTGCTACCGAAACCAACATCCCCTACCGACAATCCTGCCTCTTCTCCAAACTTTGATTCTTACAAAGTTCTATCTGCCAGTGCACTGATGTCAACAACTGCCTCCGAGCACTCTGTTGGCTCTGATGAGGCTCCGTCTCAAGCCGTCGAGATTGAAGACTTGGAACCAATCTCCACGAGGTTCTTGACGAGTGAAGCTAAAGAGCTGTTCTTGGGATTTCAGAATCGAGGCACGATTATTGAGCGCCAAATTCCCTTTGATGTTTTCGTGAAGCAGACTCTGATTACCTTCTTTAGGCACCGAGGCACCTCTTTGAGCTGGTGTCATATCTGGTGTTGGTTCTGGTATTCCCAACATCAGTACCAACATGGTTCATTTTTCTGCTCCGTTTGTTCGAGCCCAGATTACTTTGTTTGATAACCAGGTTGCATTGCAACAGGCGCTTCGGGACTCGTTTGTTGAGGTCCTTTTGCTTTCAAAACAAAAAGGGGGAGAAGAATGTAGAAGACGCTGCTGTGAATGTTATTCGTTTTTGTTTGTTTTAAACAATGGTTACTTCTTTTAGGGGGAGTTTCTAATTTAGGGGGAGTTTTTAGTCTCTTGATCATTTTCATGCGTATTAGGTATTTTGTCTAAAAAGGCAAAAGTGGAAGATTGTTGGGAAATTTATTTATGAGAATTTCCTTATTTTGTTATTTGACTTTCTTGGGTCCAAAATATATTAGGGAACTAGAATTAGGACTCTATATTTATTTCCTAGATTGTGTCTAAGATTTTATTTAGTTTCCTAAATTGTGTTTAGAACTTGTTTAACTTGTCTACCATGTTTAGTACTCTAGGACTCTTGTCTATTTAAGACAAGACAAAGCCAAGAGAAGCGGACACCTTCGATACACTTACATACACGACTTTTCGAGAAGGACGCAGTAACAAGACGATGCACAGGCAAGGAAAGAACACCATCGACTACTTGGAGCTACTGTCCGAGATCAAGAAATTTTTCGAAATTGCGTAACCAACAGAGAAGATATTTTCATCAAGACGACAAGTATTTAGGGTCATGTGTTTGATACTTTAGTTTTCATATATTACTTCTTATCTTTTTGTATTGATAGTGAACAAAGAAAGTAATATAGTTTTCGGGTTTGTACACCCAAGTTCACAAGTACTTTTTACTTGTAAACTGAATTTAAATTGTTGTGTTCTTGTATTTAGATTTCCGCTGCATATTTTCTTAAACTCTGATTGATGTTGGTTTCAATGTTGATTAACATTGAAAATAACATCATATACTGATACTTATTTTCAAAATCATAGACCTTCAAATTTACAATCCTCTACTTCGACATGCGAGCCTTGAGCACAAGCCTACACCTGCTGCAGACCGTGTCCCCAGCCGCGTGATCGAACACGACCTCCTTGTTCCTTTTTTTTATTCAGGCATCAACAAAATCAGCACATCAAATTTCGTTCACTGACTTCACTTTGTCCAAGTTATACCATGTCTAGACAGTTGGCAACGAAATCGGAACATTCTAGTCAGACTTATGAAAAATGTTATTTGACTTATAACTAGAAAGTGCTATTTAAGGAACAAAATTACTATTAATGACGTCCAACATATGCTAACTGTATATAAAATTTTCAATTTACTTGCATGAGGTACAATTGAATTAATTAATGAAGTATGATAAGCAGAGCAGCTGGCAATGATTTTGGGATAAATTATTTAGACAAGAAGAATTCAAATACTGAATTTTTTATTTTCTTTAAACAAGAGAAATTTAGCAAACCATCTCAAATAAGACGTGGAATTTTGTTTTTTAAAGCAAACAAGAAAAAAAAAAATGATATACACAATACCAAAAATGATAAATCCTTTTGTAAAAAGCTCCATCGTTATCAATTTCTACCGACTGCCACACTTCACTGGACATATAAACTATATTATCATCTAAAGAAATATTTGTCCGTTAGAAAAACAAAATATCCAACTATTGGTCCTAGTGTTTAAAATAAGTTTTAACTGGCAGTAATGAATATAGAAACAACACTTTACGATACAATTAGCCACTCAACCCAACAAAAAGAAAGTTGCACACACACACACATGAATCATATATTATTGGCAATTGCTGCAGCAATAACAACAACTCATGACGAATAAAAAATTCTACAATAGAGGAAATAAATTATAAATATTGAGAATAAATAATAAATATTCAAATCATAATAATAAACTCATAGTTGAGAAAAGAACAAATAACTAAAACTCGATCGAATAAAAGAAGATGTCATCGTCATAGCATTCTTCTTCAAGATGGCATATCTGGTTTTTCATACCCATCAAATAAAAGAAAAGCAAACATTCTTCCTTCCACTTCTACTTTCAATTACCAACATCATTAAAATAACAAAAAAAAAATCATTTTTCACTGATACGACCAAAAAGATTGGTTCACCAAAAAATAGAAAGTATTGATAAGTCCAAAAGTTGGGATACCAAATATAGGGGTTACTAACCTCAAAATAGAGATCAACGACTTGAAACTGCTTCCAAACATGTCACAACGACCTGCCAAACCCTTCACGAATCTCCTAGCGACCTAGCTGGACCTGCAAAACATGCGTCTTGGACGGGCCAGATTTCGAGCCCGTTAAGGCCCTCTGACGTTTAAGTTAATAAGCGAGATCAACACTCAACACTTCTCTTCAAATTTAAACAGCAATGTGATAGGGCAATATCGACTTAGAAAATAATGAGAGGCATACGGCTCCTTTTATAAAGATAGGGGAAGTGCCCTCAATTTAGGGTTACCTTCTATAACCATAAATCCATTCATATTATAACTCTACAACCGACTCACAATTGAGACTCTCTCCGCATGTTAAGTTCTCATACATAACAAATCTCTTCCTCTATTCCTTCGCGGACCATCATGTCTCTGATTTCCTTGCTGCCGCTGCCTCGCGACCTGTTGCTGGGGCGGACCTCCCGGTGGTGGTGGAGGTAACGGCCGCCCCGGTTCCTTTGGCTCTCTCTCCTTGTAAATCACCTCCTTTAAATGCCCCGCTTTTATAAGTCTTTCTATCTCTTCCTTGATGTGCCTGCATTTTTCAGTGAAATGTCCGTAGTTGTTATGAAATAAGTAAAAGGAGGTAGTTTTGGGATGAGTAGGGATAGGTGTGCGATCCTATGTCCATTTTATAGCATTGGGTACCAAGCACTCCATAATACCGAACACCTTAGCTCGCGGGTAAGCCAGTGGTGTGAAATCCTCTTCCCTCCAATCTCGCATGCTCTCCTCCGATGTTTTATTAATCACAGAGCTCGGGCTCAAGAGTCCGCGCACTACCCTTCTCGGTTCTCTCCTTATCTCCCTTCTAGATCCGCTATCTCCCATATCCATAACCTCCCTGCCAAAACGTGCTCGATGTTCTTCTTCAGCTTCCTCCACCTGTACAAACTTATGACACCTCGCCAGAACCTCATCATACGTTCTTGCCTCATTTTTGACCAGCGATTTACGTAAATCCTCTCTTCTTAATCCCTGATGTAAAGCTCAAGCCTACATCTCATCAATGGCAGCAGGTACCTCCAAAGTGGCGCTGGTGAACCTGTTACTACATTGCTTAAGTGTTTCATTGGGTTGCTGCACCATGGTAAAAAGTGACTTTGCCGTCTTCGCACTTTGCCCCACGCTAGAAAACTGCTTCAAAAAAGCAGCTCGCAATACCTGATAACTGGTAATATTTCCCCGTGGGAGCTGGTAAAACCAGTTTTGCGCTATCCCTCTCAAGGTGGACACAAAGGCCCGACATGCCACGACATCCGTATAATTGTGTAACATTCTTGCATTCTCGAGGAGCTGTAGGTGCTCGACTGGATCCGTTGTTCCCCGATACTGAAATTCTAACGCCTTATAACTTTTAGGCATTATTGCGTGCATCATATCCTTTGAGAAAGGATGTCCCTCATATCCATCAAATTTCTCCCCATCTACTCGCTTTTGTAATCTCAGCATGGCCTCCTGCGTATCTCTAAAAGCCTTACTCTGTGGCCTTATTTCGTTTTCTCCTTTCCCTTCCTTAAATCCACTACCACTCTTCCGGGTTTTCTCTTGAGACCCATGATTAACACGAATTTGTCTTGATTTTATTTAGTATTTTAGTTAATTTTTATTATTGTTTTCGGTGAAAGTTGGATAGATTGAGCATATTTTCGTATTTTCTTATCTCCAACTTGTTTTATCACATTTTTATTATAATTAATTAATTTTATATTTATTTTAGGTATTTTAAAGTATTTTGGTTTGGACGTAGTCAAGAATGGGCAAACGAGTAGAGTTTCATCGAAAACGGGCCGCGATTTGAAGAATGTGAAGCTGCTAGACTTTCTATAACGGTTTTCCATCTGAAACCGTTATAGTATCCCTGGCCGACCAGTCCTGCCAAGCGCTGCGCACACCTGCCGACCGTTGCCTGCCGACGCTGCCGAGCCATGCCCACGCTGATATTCTATAACGGTTTTCTTTTGTAACTGTTATAGAAACCCTGATCGACAGCAATGCCCCCAAACTCTCTGTCACGTCGATCCGAACCGCGTCAGTCGACGCGACTGCCCAAAAAATGCGTTTTCCATGCGTTTTTATGATTTCTTGCTACCCAAGACTTCCCACAACTATAAATACCCTATGTATTTCGTTTTTTAAGATACATAATCATATTTCTAGGTTTCTAAGGCCTCTTAGGGGCTGACAACCCCAACGAGTGCCGTTTAATTTCGTAGTTACTTCTCATAATTTCTTAGTTTTAGATTAGTTTAGATTAGTTCCTAAATAGTTTAGATAATTTAGATTCAAGATTCGCTTCCGGAAAGCTGCAACTTTCGTCATAGTTTAATTAGTAAGTCTTTAATTCCTTTCGTTTTAATTTAGTTTAATTAGTTCTTATGCTTTTAAATTCTTGCTTGATAGTTTAATTTAGAATAATTCAATCTTCAAACAAACCCCCCATGTATGATGATGAATTGTATATTATTGAGATTGTTGATGATAATGTTGGGATTGTTGATGATGATATGATGAGATTGCTTGGTTAGATCTAACGGGTCTAGACTGTAGAATCGTCGTGAACCATCAATTGGGATTTATCCCAATAGATCGTGGAAACGATTCGAAGCTCTAGAACCCAAGTTTCTTAATTATTTCCAAAACTCTTGATTTGTGTTATTCTTCGTATAAATCAATTTATTATTTTTATGTGTTTAGATTAGGATTTTATTTTTATTTCATATTCGTGAACAAGCAAACACAAAAGAAACTTCCGAGCCTAGTTTTCCTTGAGAGACGATTCGGTTCAACTTACCAACCTACACGCGATACCGTTCACTTGCGGGCGAGCTTTTAAATTTTTGACAAATCTTTATAAGTAGGTACACAAAAGTTCGAATCAAAATTTTGGCGCCGTTGCCGGGGAAAACTAAAGGTTGTGAATTTTGTGTTTGTTCGTCGTATCCTTGTTTGTGTTCTTATTTCGTTTTGTTTATCGTTAGTATTTATTTTTGATTTTTTGTTTATTTCGTTTTTATTTTCCACCGGTGCATTTAATCTTGTGTRTTGAGTTTTGTGTTTTCAAGGCACGTCTACAACCTAAACCCAAGATTTATCAAACCGTTTTTCGTAAAAAAAAAAAAAATATTTTTTCTTTTTAAAATTCGAAATTAATATTTTTAATTTAAAAATATTTATTTTTCAGAAATTTTTTTTAAAAAATCGAGAATATTAATTTTTCTTAAAAGAAAATGTATTATCCGTACGATGAACCACCGTTCGATTGGCGTCATGCACTTCGTTTGCCCATTACGTTGAGCGGCGCAATGAATAAATACTTTCCCGACAAGTACGACCAATTGAATCTCCCGATCTTTTATGGACGACGGAACGAAGATGCGCTAAAATTCATTCAAAAGTTCGAGTTCATCACCGATAGTTCTCCTCTTCAYGGGCTTACAAGGGATCAAGTGAAAATGCGACTTTTCACTTTTGCGCTGAAGGAAAAAAGCAATGAGATGGTTCGAAAGGCTCGAACCTGATTCTTTGCGTACATGGTATGAAGTAGGCGATAAATTCATGAGGATGTTCTACGTACCTAAAGTAATATGTGATCGTTGTGGATGCCAAGGACATATGACGCATGAATGTTTGGTAACATTTGATGATGAGCCAAAGGAGGCAGTTGTCGCCGTCCAAGATTGTACGAGCCATTAAGAATATAAACTTCACGATCAACTTTTGGCGGGGCAACAAGATCAAGAAGCTGAGACCATAAGTTTTCAAGACGAACTCGAAGATGACCCTTTTGATTCTATGCATCGAAGTTGTGAGTCTATGAAACAAAGTATGGCAAATATGGAGAGGTCGTGTGCTGGAGGAATTATCAAACGAGGAGGAGGTGTTGCCATTGGAGAACCTAATCGACGATGGAGATTCATGCCCAATCGAGCTCAATGAGAATGGAGGAGATGTGATGCCCAATGTAGAAAAGGTGGTGGATGAATTTATCGAGAAGGATGCAATGATCGAGCCTCTTATTGAGCCACCCATGATCGAGGATGAGAATGAGATGGTGGTTGAGGTAATCGAGCAAAATTTCCCTCCCCTATGCCATTATATAGATTTTAATATTTTTCAGGGTGTTGAGGGAGATGCTAAAGATTTGAAGAAGTTCGGAGCGTACGAGGGATCACCCGATGCCGCAAATTACTTTTGATATGTTCGTGGTGATCAATTATTCGCTTTTTCGACCTCCGAAGCRAATTGAAGTTTTTGTTCTACGACTTGCTTTCTGTGCTCGCCTTGGTGATTTAAATTGCCTGCATTTACTCTTGTAGAACACTAAGGCGTGGCAGGATCGTCACTTATTTTTGGATCCGAGATAGCATCATTCGTAGAAGACGTCGAGCTTTCGACGTTAAACAAGCGCTTCTTGGGAGGCAAGCAACCCAAGTATTGGTTTTCTTTCTTTTTACTAGTTATTTTGTTTTTGTTCGTTTGTTGTGTCTTATTGGGTTTTATTCAAGACATTTTTGATCACGGGATTCAAGGTGAAGGATGATTGCACTAGTGCTTTGGAGTCGCTCGACTATTTTCAGGGACGTTTTCTTGTTCCCTTTCTCCCTTGCTTTTATTTTCTTATGCTCGTTGATGGCAATCAGGGGACACTACTACAGAAACAGCTTTCTAAGGCTGTTAATTAAAGGCGGTTTTCTGAAAACCGCCTTAAAATTACTTTTAACGGCGGTTATGGCAATAACCGCCGTTAAAAAGGTCTTTTTACGGCGGTTTTCAGAAAACCGACGTTAAAATTGGATATCAACAGATTTTAACGGCGGTTTTCTAAGAACCGCCGTAAAGGTGATGTAAATCTACGGCGGTTTTATAAAAACCGCCGTAAATCTATGTAAGTCTACGGCTGTTTTCAAAAACCGCCTTAAAATCTTAGGTATTCTACGGCGGTTTTATTAGAACCCGCTGTAGAAAGTTGTCAGCCATGTCACCGATCCGCGTCTTGCCCAAAGCATGTTGTTTCGACCGTTGATCCATGTCTCATCCGACGATCTACATTAAAAATTAAACCCAAAATATATATATATATATATATATATATATATATATATATATATATTATATAATATTTATATATTTTTTTAAACCTAAAAAACAATTAATATTAAACAATTCCCCAATTCCTTCAACACGACCCCAATCGCCCTTTCAGTTCATCTACCTCCGCCCTAATCCTTCAACACGACCCCAATTCCCCACCCAACATCGACAAAATCAAACAAAAACTCCTAAAATACGGCGTCGACCCGACACCCAAAATCCTACACAATATCCGCAAAAAGGAACTCCAAAAATTCAACCTTGGGAGCGGATGGAGACGCTTCGATTGAGAGAGCTCGCGATTGAGAACACGGGTTACGATGGAGATAGATTGAATCCCGAGCCTCTGAGGGAGCTGGGTGATGCAATTGAGTCCGAAAGGGATAAATTCGTGTGGCCTGTGAATAACGATATAGAGCTTGATGCAGCGAACCTGAAGCAATTAAGCTTCTCATAAACAGGTATGTATGGCCATGAATATATCTTTTTTAGTTTTATTGTCTGGGCCACGAGCTTCGAATTGTGGGATATTTAGTTTTGTTGGTTGAGCAATTTAATAAATAGGCTTTATGCAATTGTGGGATAAAGTTGGTTGAGCTTAAGAAAAATAAATCCACAAATAGATATTTTTCTTAGACTTATTTGAATAAACCTGGAGTGCTATGGTGAAGGAGTTCAAGAGAGTTGGATTAAATTATTTTTCGTTTCTTTTTTCCATGAACTGTTTTTCGTATAATCTTGAATTAGATTAGATGTAAAAAAAAGGTTAGTTGCTACTTGGTAGTTATATATATGGATATATCACATCTTGATGCTTGTATTTCTTTGGCAGGTCAAAAAGTAAATGGGCGGACGCTGAGGATATTCAACCCCTTGTTTGTGACAATGGAACAGGCATGGTCAAGGTAATAATGATTGTATTTATTCTATCCTTAACAAGAAATATTGTAGATATTTTTTGCTAGTTAATTGATTAATTAGATCGTTTTGAAACCTTGGGATGTTTTATTTCAATTAAAAATTGTTCAACCGATTTTTTCCCCATATTTATTAAGGGTTTATTTTGCTATTTGACATTAGATAGCTGGGACCGTATTGCTGTTGTGGTATAAGAACTGGGAAATCTAGAAGAATGGGATAGTCATGCTAACTTATTGTCCACACAATTTTTGGTTTGTGTTTGGTTTGAGAGTGGCTTGAAGAAGTCTCTGCCACTGTAAACCCCCCACCATTTATTGTTGGGTAGAAATGTTTTTTCATGTTGAGAAATCTTCATAGTCCACTAATTACTTTGCTTATCATATCTTGCACGCATGAAACGTTCTTCACATACATTTATTATATATTTGAGATACTAACCATTATTCTATGGCCATTTTGTCTCTGGCTTATAATAACTAGTGTTAATTACAAATAGTACACCCGAGGTTTGACCTAGTTACAAAAAAACACACCCAACTTTCCAAAATACAAAAACTACTACTAATATTTTATTTTGTCTTACATTTACCCTTTCCTTGGCAAAAAAGCATTTCAAATTTTATAAAGCCTATTATTAAGAAAAATCTTTGAGGATTATTTTTCTTAAGCTCTTCAATTTAATTTTTGCAATTTGTGCTTTATTATTTGGAATAATGGCATTTGCAAATAGGAGCAGCTGGTAATTTTTATCGATCTGTTTAATATTTATCTTGATTCATTGTTGCAGATTAATGACAGGTACGAGTTTCCTCTTCAGCTCGATCTGGATAGAGATAATGGCAAATACTTGTCGCCAGAGGCTGATAGAAGAGTACGCAACCTTTACACACTTCACAGGTCAGAAGATGAGATGGTTTTACCAAGCGTTTGTTATATGGATATTACTTACCAATATACTATGCGCTTCACTGTATTGTTTTGGATACAAATATGATTGTTGCATTTCACTTCAATGCGTTCATGATTCCTTCAACCTCAGTTCCTTTTTTATACTTATATATGCTTGTATAAGAAAAATCCATTAAACTATCTTTTTGTATGGAAAACATTTTTCCAGTTTGAACTGTAATAATTGTGAATTTCACTTTTAGTCGATTTACTATCTGTCAACTCAATGATTTTTTTTTTGGGTTAAGGATCATATGCTGCTTTGATCAAAGTTTACAAGGGAAAAGATTCTGAATTGTGGCTCCATACATGGCTCAAAACTTGTTTACTCGTCAATAAATTTTTTTGATGCTTAATATAATGTTTTGAAAAGTTACGTGTCTGTATGAGTTATAGGCTTACAAGTGATATACCCACCATGGCTGAAAGCTGGGAACATATATAGTGTTTTCTTGGATCCTTGAAATCAACCAGTGCATCCCTGTGCATATATTTTGAATTTTATTGCATTTGAGTTTGTATTATTGAGTCTTCATAGACCCATCTGAAATATTTATTATCCTCCACCTGTAGAAACTTGAGTTTTCCACTCCTCTCCTTCTCATTGTGACCACTTTGTTGTCTGCAGTGTTTTAGTCCACAGTGGTGGTGTGCACGGTGGACATTATTACGCCTTTATAAGGCCCACTCTTTCCAACCAGTGGTATGCATTTCATTCCCAAGCTTAATCATCATGTTTACAATATAGAATGTAGTAATTTTTTATTGGCCTTCAGCAAATCTGGTAGCTGTGATGTATTTCAACTCACTAGTTTTCTTCCATGTTCTAGAGTTATATTTCTGATCATGGCTTGTTCTATGGCTTATTGGATGGAATATTATGTCCAAAATAATACATCTAGATATTTTATAGCGAGTTGCATAATGTAAATTATTCTGAGTGTGGCCTTCAGGTACAAATTTGACGATGAACGAGTGACAAAAGAAGACATGAAAAAGGCCTTAGAAGAGCTGTACGGTGGCGAGGAAGAAGTAGGTTTTCACTACTGTTATCTCTCTCTCTCTCTTGGTCATATAGATTGCTTTGATTTGATTGCTTATCTTCTAGTTTGTAACTGCAACATCACCTTTTTCATTTATGTCTACTCAGCACATGATGCAAACGAATCCGGGAATCAATAATACTCCCTTCAAGTTTACAAAGCACTCAAATGCTTATATGTTAGTGTATATTCGTGAAAGTGACACGGATAAGATAATGTGTCAAGTTGATGAGAAGGACATTGCTGAGCATCTTAGGGTTAGATGCTGATATCCGCACATGTTTTTGCATAATATTGGAGAAGATATTCTTTTTTCATTTTCCCCCTATATCTTTGACCCTATTAAATTTTACGATCTCACCTAGGAGCGGCTCAAGAGAGAACAAGAAGAAAAAGAGCAAAAGAAAAAAGAAAAAGCTGAAGCGCATCTTTACACACTCGTAAAGGTAGTTTATTTTATTATTCTTGGGCAGAGTAACAATGATTGTTTCCTCTTCTCCATTTTTTAAATGCTTGCATTTTGTAAGTGAATGGTGTGGTGTTTTCAGGTTGCATGTGATGAAGATTTTACTTGGCAGATTGGAAGGAATGTCTTTTTTGATTTAGTGGATCATGACAAAGTTAGGAGCTTTCGTGTCCAGAAGCTGATGCCATTTAACATTTTTAAGGTATAGAAACCTTGATAAACAGATGTCTTTTCAGTTATTGGTTGTAATATTGTCAGCTGTTGTATCTCTCCATATAGGAGAAGAAACTAGTGTTATGATAAATCAGTCTTTATACTTATTCGTATGAAGTTAACTGTGTTGAAGCCAGAAGCTATTTTTGAGCTTGCTCTCCTAGTATGGATGTGTGGAAGGATGTATAAAGAGAGTATGATTTTCCAGAAACAACTATTCTTTCCTTCCATATTAGCATTTTGTTTTTCTTTTTCGGAATTCTGCAATTGAATACAATTTTAGCATTTTGTTTTTCTTTTTCGGAATTCTGTGATTTGAATATCTCTGGAGTTTGCTGCCTTTGCCATTCTTTCTGATCCGGATGTTAATTATTGATTTTTGGATGTTTCTTTGACGATGAAGTATATTAGGGTTGCTTAAATTTGTGTTTTTTTAGTTGTTTAAATGATCGCTTTGAAATTGTTTTGGGCTAATTGTGGTCGAGATCTCGAATTCGATGATCATATGGTGCTGTGCATTCATCTAGTGTTCATATTAGATTTTCATTTTGTTTATTCTTTATTATATTATAATAATTTTTTTAACTTTTTTTTATGAGCGACTGGTTAATGTTTAATGTGCAATTGAAGCAAAATTTACCTTTTGGATTTAAGAACTGTAAAAGAAATGAGACATGTTATGTTATACTAACAAGTACTGATGTATTCTTTTAATGGMAGTTTATATAATTGCAATATTTTGAAATCCCAGTTTCTCGCCAAAGACTTTGCGGTTCCAAGAGGGAAAAAAATCAGGATGTTTTCATTGTTCTATGGACTCTGGAAATACATGTTGAGCAAGTTGGAGTTTCGTGTTCTTATTCTTGAAATTGACAAGGCTGGGAAAACAGTAATTTTCTCAACTACTTTCCATTTCGAATTCTTATTTTCAGCTCCGTAATTCGAAATAATTGCCTGGACGTTCGAGTTTAGATAATATCTGGAACTGAAGTAATCCTTATAGGACAAAAACTTGTGTATACCGGCCTAACGGAGTCATTCTATTAGGCAGGCCCAAATATCTGGAGCCATCCAAACTATTTGAGTCTCTCAAATTATTGTATGTTTCACCGTTAACCATTCAAATTGATTTTTTTTCTAACTGCGGTGTGTTTGAAATTGAAATCCTACATTAATAATATTCTGGCTGAAAGTAAGTTTTTTGAAAGATAGATGTGGTTTTTGCAATTAGGCTATACCTCAGGAGTAGTTTAAAAAGTTGTATTTTTTTGCTAACCTATTCGGCTCTGTTTTCTTTCATAATATTGGTAGGGTGAGAAGAATGAGCTTCGTGATGAGAAGCAAAGGTTAAAGGCTGAGAAGGAGAATCTGGAGCAGCAGCTAAAGATAATGAACGCTCCACAGCCGAGCTTTTTACCGGGCCCTCCGGCCATGCCAGCTGCATTTGCCTCCCAAGGCCAAGCTGCTGCTGGCAACAAATTGGTGCCTATTATCAGTTACCCTGGCGTCGCCATGTGGCAGTTCATGCCGCCAGCGGCTGTAGATACATCTCAGGACCATGTGCTGCGCCCGCCGGTTGCCTAAGCTTACCAAACCAAGCGAATTCGCCTCCCTGCAGAAATGCCCCTAAACCCTCTATCAAAACTTCAAAGCTCGGTCTCCCAAAACAATCGAGACCATCGTATGATGACCGAGTCATCGTCCAGCCTGGGCCCGTTACAGCTTGAAGCCCCAAGCGATTATAGGACGAGCCGAGGTATCCCGGGGCCCGGGCCCAGCCAGTGGTATCATTGCTTCTTCGCCCGAGAGTAGCTTAGATTCTCCTGATATTCACCCTTTCCGAGTTTCCTCTTCGGGCCCGGAAGAGGGTAGGAGACTTGTCGGGCTTTCTGCTAACGGCGTGTCTACTCAGACGGATAATCCTTTGTCGAGATCAACTAGTGATGGATATGATGCGTCAGGTGGAGAAGATAGTGACAGAGTGCCTACGAGAATTATGCATAGGTCGGGTAATTGGAGTAGTGCCTTGTTTGGCTCTGAGCCAGATAGAAATGTTTCGAAATTTGTGCAGCCGTCTTCGTCTACGTTTGTCCAACCATTGGAAGATTTGAAGCTGTGCTCGTTGCATGAGAAAAAAAGAAAAAGAAAGGAACCTTGAGATTTTTTGATTTTATTTAAGTGTAATAGAAGGCATTTCTTTGTACTCTATTGTTGTTAACTTTAGATTATTTTGTTGTCTTGATAATTTTTTTTTTTTGTGGTGGATTTGAAAAGGTGCACCTGCTTTCATTTCTTTTTTTTTTTTAATTTGTTTTACTACTTTCTAGAAGGTACTTATCAAGAACCGTCGTAAAATGTCCGTTCAGGAAATAGACTTTCTAGAAGGTATTTCTCAAGAACCGCCATAAATAGGTATTTGTTCTATGGCGGTTTTAAACCGCCGTAAATTCTCAATTTTTCGACGTCGGTTCTATAAAACCGCCGTTGAAATCGTATATACTACGGCGGTTTTCAAACCGCCTTTATAATATCCTTAAAACCACCGTAAATTCCCACTTTTTAAGGCGGTTTTGAAAACCGCCGTAAAAATTTACGGCTGTAGATACTAAGGCTGTTTTAAAACCGCCTTAAAAAAAAAAAAAAAACGCCTTAAAAAACTGATTTCTGTAGTAGTGGGATTGCCGAGTTTTTAGAGGGGGTGATGGTTGAGTTGTGATTTATAATTGAAAATTTGTGCAATTTTTAAAAATTTTCATGGGTTTGTAGTAGCTAATATTTTACGTGATTGATTACTATTCCCGTGCGATATTGTGTTTGTTATGGCTTGCCTGTCGAAGTTAATTAAGTATGATTTGATATTCTTGTCTTTGAGCGTGTATAAGTGCATAAAAATTTTCAAACATTATTATTTATATATTGTAAAATGGTACTTGGACGTAATTGATTTCGCAAAACCTTAAAAGCAGCGTCAATTCAAAACTTTTTCATGCAAAAAGCCAGTGAGTAGCCTGAGTGATTATCATCATTGCATGTGCTTGAATAAGTTTCAGTCTTGATATCTCTTTGAAACCGCTGTGTATAGTTGACTTTGAGCATGACGTTAAGGCACAAATAAAACCCTATTTCCGGCCATATTCATATATATTAGCCACTATAAATTGCGAATGAGCCCCTCATAGCCAAATAATCCATGCCTTTAGCCATGAGTGTTTTTGAGACGACTCCTACAACCCATTAAAAGCGTGGGGTAGGAGTTCGTATTTTTATTGGTTATTAGTGTCTTGGAAATTTTATTAGAAATTTATGATTCTTATATTTTTGTAATTAAGGGCCACCATCCGAAAAAAAAAAGAAAAAAAAATACCCCATAAGAAATTATAATAAGGGGAATAAATAAATTTAAAAAAAAGAGAAAACAGAAAAAAAAAAGAAAAAGAAAAAGAAAGGATGGTGGATAGTGTTGATTAATTGCCTATGCGCTAATAAAGGCTTGAGTTTATTATTTTATTATGAAGCCTAATGTTTAAAGGCAAGAGTTGTGTTTGAAAGAAGAAGCAAATCTTGAGCTTCAATTTTAATTAAGTGGTTCAAACTACAAGTCGGTTTACGGTTTGCGAGTTGAGAAATAGCCTAAGTTTAAAGGCTACGTTATGAGTGTTTAGTGGGGTTTTTATTTTGTACGAGGTGAAGCTCATTGCTTCGTGATTAGATTAGGTTGGGTGAGTTATTTAGCCACACGACTTATATATTCCATACCCGTCCAAAGAGCCTTACATTACAACCCGTAAAGWCCTTTTCCGATTCTTAGTTTTGATAACACACTTAATTTGCGATTGAAAAGAGATTGATTTTTGGTTTTTATTTATTGTGCTTGTAACCGTATGATTTGAGTGTATACATGTCCCATGCAGCAATGCTTGAGTGCTTTGAGCGTACACATCTATATTATCCTTCGTGAGGAAGCATGAACTTGATTTTGGAGCGACAATGTAATAGGGGTGGAGTGTTTGAAATTGCGTTGCATGTATCCATATTTTCAAAATTAATTATGTAGCACGATACGACTCATTGCGTGGACTGATTTTCATACTTGTTAGTCTTTGAAACTATCGTTTGTTCGAGGACGAACAAACCAATTAAGCGTGGGGTAGTTGATTAACACGAATTTGTCTTGATTTTATCTAGTATTTTAGTTAATTTTTATTATTGTCTTTAATTAACACCAATTAAGTCTTTAATTCCTTTCGTTTTAATTTAGTTTAATTAATTCTTATGCTTTTAAATTCTTGCTTGATAGTTTAATTTAGAATAATTCAATCTTCAAACAAACCCCCCATGTATGATGATGAATTGTATATTATTGAGATTGTTGATGATGATGTTGGGATTATTGATGATGATATGATGAGATTGCTTGGTTAGATCTAACGGGTCTAGAGTGTAGAATCGTCGTGAACCATCAATTGGGATTTATCCCAATAGATYGTGGAAACGATTCGAAGCTCTAGAACCCAAGTTTCTTAATTATTTCCAAAACTCTTGATTTGTGTTATTCTTCGTATAAATCAGTTTATTATTTTTATGTGTTTAGATTAGGATTTTATTTTTATTTCGTATTCGTGAACAAGCAAACACAAAAGGAACTTCCGAGCCTAGTTTTCCTTGAGAGACGATTCGGTTCAACTTACCAACCTACACGCGATACCGTTCACTTGCGGGCGAGCTTTTAAATTTTTGACAAATCTTTATAAGTAGGTACACAAAAGTTCGAATCAAAATTTTGGCGCCGTTGCCGGGGAAAACTAAAGGTTGTGAATTTTGTGTTTGTTCGTCGTATCCTTGTTTGTGTTCTTATTTCGTTTTGTTTATCGTTAGTATTTATTTTTGATTTTTTGTTTATTTCGTTTTTATTTTCCACCGGTGCATTTAATCTTGTGTATTGAGTTTTGTGTTTTCAAGGCACGTCTACAACCTAAACCCAAGATTTATCAAACCGTTTTTCGTAAAAAAAAAAAAAATATTTTTTCTTTTTAAAATTCGAAATTAATATTTTTAATTTAAAAATATTTATTTTTCAGAAATTTTTTTTAAAAAATCGAGAATATTAATTTTTCTTAAAAGAAAATGTATTATCCGTACGATGAACCACCGTTCGATTGGCGTCATGCACTTCGTTTGCCCATTACGTTGAGCGGCGCAATGAATAAATACTTTCCCGACAAGTACGACCAATTGAATCTCCCGATCTTTTATGGACGACGGAACGAAGATGCGCTAAAATTCATTCAAAAGTTCGAGTTCATCACCGATAGTTCTCCTCTTCAYGGGCTTACAAGGGATCAAGTGAAAATGCGACTTTTCACTTTTGCGCTGAAGGAAAAAAGCAATGAGATGGTTCGAAAGGCTCGAACCTGATTCTTTGCGTACATGGTATGAAGTAGGCGATAAATTCATGAGGATGTTCTACGTACCTAAAGTAATATGTGATCGTTGTGGATGCCAAGGACATATGACGCATGAATGTTTGGTAACATTTGATGATGAGCCAAAGGAGGCAGTTGTCGCCGTCCAAGATTGTACGAGCCATTAAGAATATAAACTTCACGATCAACTTTTGGCGGGGCAACAAGATCAAGAAGCTGAGACCATAAGTTTTCAAGACGAACTCGAAGATGACCCTTTTGATTCTATGCATCGAAGTTGTGAGTCTATGAAACAAAGTATGGCAAATATGGAGAGGTCGTGTGCTGGAGGAATTATCAAACGAGGAGGAGGTGTTRCCATTGGAGAACCTAATCGACGATGGAGATTCATGCCCAATCGAGCTCAATGAGAATGGAGGAGATGTGATGCCCAATGTAGAAAAGGTGGTGGATGAATTTATCGAGAAGGATGCAATGATCGAGCCTCTTATTGAGCCACCCATGATCGAGGATGAGAATGAGATGGTGGTTGAGGTAATCGAGCAAAATTTCCCTCCCCTATGCCATTATATAGATTTTAATATTTTTCAGGGTGTTGAGGGAGATGCTAAAGATTTGAAGAAGTTCGGAGCGTACGAGGGATCACCCGATGCCGCAAATTACTTTTGATATGTTCGTGGTGATCAATTATTCGCTTTTTCGACCTCCGAAGCAAATTGAAGTTTTTGTTCTACGACTTGCTTTCTGTGCTCGCCTTGGTGATTTAAATTGCCTGCATTTACTCTTGTAGAACACTAAGGCGTGGCAGGATCGTCACTTATTTTTGGATCCGAGATAGCATCATTCGTAGAAGACGTCGAGCTTTCGACGTTAAACAAGCGCTTCTTGGGAAGCAACCCAAGTATTGGTTTTCTTTTCTTTTTACTAGTTATTTTGTTTTTGTTCGTTTGTTGTGTCTTATTGGGTTTTATTCAAGACATTTTTGATCACGGGATTCAAGGTGAAGGATGATTGCACTAGTGCTTTGGAGTCGCTCGACTATTTTCAGGGACGTTTTCTTGTTCCCTTTCTCCCTTGCTTTTATTTTCTTATGCTCGTTGATGGCAATCAGGGGATTGCCGAGTTTTTAGAGGGGGTGATGGTTGAGTTGTGATTTATAATTGAAAATTTGTGCAATTTTTAAAAATTCTCATGGGTTTGTAGTAGCTAATATTTTACGTGATTGATTACTATTCCCGTGCGATATTGTGTTTGTATGGCTTGCCTGTCGAAGTTAATTAAGTATGATTTTATATTCTTGTCTTTGAGCGTGTATAAGTGCATAAAAATTTTCAAACATTATTATTTATATATTGTAAAATGGTACTTGGACGTAATTGATTTCGCAAAACCTTAAAAGCAGCGTCAATTCAAAACTTTTTCATGCAAAAAGCCAGTGAGTAGCCTGAGTGATTATCATCATTGCATGTGGCTTGAATAAGTTTCAGTCTTGATATCTCTTTGAAACCGCTGTGTGTAGTTGACTTTGAACATGACGTTAAGGCACAAATAAAACCTATTTCCGGCCATATTCATATATATTAGCCACTATAAATTGAGAATGAGCCCCTCATAGCCAAATAATCCATGCCTTTAGCCATGAGTGTTTTTGAGACGACCCCTACAACCCATTAAAAGCGTGGGGTAGGAGTTCGTATTTTTATTGGTTATTAGTGTCTTGGAAATTTTATTAGAAATTTATGATTCTTATATTTTTGTAATTAAGGGCCACCATCCGAAAAAAAAAAGAAAAAAAAATACCCCATAAGAAATTATAATAAGGGGAATAAATAAATTTAAAAAAAAGAGAAAACAGAAAAAAAAAAAGAAAAAGAAAAAGAAAGGATGGTGGATAGTGTTTGATTAATTGCCTATGC
>BMAC01001341.1:181755-219647 GCA_014905375.1 Phtheirospermum japonicum
GCATAGGCAATTAATCAAACACTATCCACCATCCTTTCTTTTTCTTTTTCTTTTTTTTTTTCTGTTTTCTCTTTTTTTTAAATTTATTTATTCCCCTTATTATAATTTCTTATGGGGTATTTTTTTTTCTTTTTTTTTTCGGATGGTGGCCCTTAATTACAAAAATATAAGAATCATAAATTTCTAATAAAATTTCCAAGACACTAATAACCAATAAAAATACGAACTCCTACCCCACGCTTTTAATGGGTTGTAGGGGTCGTCTCAAAAACACTCATGGCTAAAGGCATGGATTATTTGGCTATGAGGGGCTCATTCTCAATTTATAGTGGCTAATATATATGAATATGGCCGGAAATAGGTTTTATTTGTGCCTTAACGTCATGTTCAAAGTCAACTACACACAGCGGTTTCAAAGAGATATCAAGACTGAAACTTATTCAAGCCACATGCAATGATGATAATCACTCAGGCTACTCACTGGCCTTTCTGCGCTTCCATCTCCGGTGTTCTTATCTCCGAACTCTCCACTAGTCCCTTCCCATCACGCTTCTTGGGAGAGGGCGGCGGTGTGTTACCAGTGTCCTGAATCGCTGGATCCGCTTGAGAAGGCGTTTGTCCATCCTTTGTCATCTCTTGCTCATTGATATCCGCCAATCTGTTCTTCTTCTTTTTGTCGTTCGATACAGAACAATAGTGCAAGGTTCTAGGAATTATGTTTCTATTCTTCATGTTTTGTTTGTGAAATCTCTCACGCCTTTCTCTCAAGGACTCGATGTCCCTCTTTCCCACAGACGGCGCTAATTTGATAAGTCCAAAAGTTGGGCTACCAAATATAGGGTGTACTAACCTCAAAATAGAGATCAGCGACCTGAAATTGCTTCCAAACACGTCACTACAACTTGCAAAGCCCTTCATGAATCTCCTAGCGACCTCGCTGGACCTGCAAAACAGCGCCTTAGACGGGCCAGATTTTGAGCAGGTTAAGTCCCTTCGACGCTTAAGTTAATAATCGAAATCAACACTCAACACTTGTCTTCAAATTTAAACAGCAATGGAATAGAGCAATATCGACTTAGAAAATAAGGAATCGAACTTTTTCGAGTTTAAAAATGAAAAGCTCGTCCGCAAGAGAACGGAGCTATTGTAGGCGATAAGTTGATCCGAGTCGAATCACGAGGAATTGCAATCGACGTCGATAAATGTTTGTTCAAAGATTTTATAATTAAACACACGATCCATTTTGATTCAAGAATTCTACAACTACAAATTCAAAGACAAGCATGCAATTATGAAAATCTAATTAATCAATTAAACCTAATTGAAAGCATAAAAATTCAGATATTAAAAACGAGAAAGCATCATCATTAAACTAGCAATTCAAAAACACTTAAATTACTAAACTAGCATAGTCAAACTAGCGTACTAATAATGAAACGTACAACTTATGAAACTAAGTCCAAAGCCAAATTACAAAAGCAGGAACTACAACTTATATTTAATGAAGAATACGCAGCGAATGATCAAACTTCAACGACGAACGACGACTATGAGAGACGTAGAATGTAAAAATGAGTCTCCGACGCGATCTTCGAACGAAGTCTTCAAAAATATTGAAAATGGGAAGAGGAGTGTATCTCTGAGTTTTCTGGACCTTTCCCCCACGAAGTCTGATGATTAAAATGATAAACCAACCGGTATTTATAGATTTCTTCAAAAATAACCGCTCAACTGCCGGAGCGTCGACGGTGCGTCGATCGACGCGAGCTAGGTGCACGCATCGACCAGGCAGAGCATTGATAGATGCACCTAGGATTGACGCTTCAGAGGCTATGCGTTGACCATAGCGTCGATCGACGGAGTTAAGATCGACGCTTCAGAACCTTTGCGTCGACGGTGCGTCGACGGTGTGTCGGTCGACGCTGGCGTAGCGTCGACAGTGCGTCGACCGACGGGCCTCTGATCGATGCTACAAAAGCTACGCGTCGACCTAGCATTGATCGATGCGAGCGGTACTCGGCGTCGATGCGGGCGCTGCTCTGCGGCGCCTGCATGGCTTCGGCTCGTCGCTCGTCTCGATTTCCTCATTTTGAGCTGAGATATTAACATTAAACAAAGTTAGATTATTTCATACAAAATAAATTAAAAACATATTAAACACCATAAGAAACAAAAAATATAAAAAAGGAAGAAAAACGATAAAAAGATAAACCTAAAACACATAAAAGCACACAACATGCGATGCAAAAACACACGAAAATCACACACAAATATGTACAAATCAACTCCCCCACACTTAGGTTTTTGCTTGTCCTCAAGCAAAATCTAATCTAGACGTAGACAAGAAAAAGCTAATTACCCAATGACTTAATGACTAATGCATCCATATGATTCAAGAAGTTAATGCATTAAACCGACTAGAAACTCAACTAAAAGGACGACACGATAACGTGAGATAAGAGATTTAGACTAGCTTCCAAACACCTAAAAGTAACGAGTTGACCTCCGTGTACGTCACCCATCCATGCCTCGGCTAAAGTCTATCCCTGTTCAAACCGCCAAATCGTCACCCGACTAGCCCAGTCATCTATACACCTCTTTAACAAAACAATCTACGAAAAACAAAAACAACAGCTTAACTTGTACAAGGATTTCTCTTCTTGTACTTATTCTTTCTTTTTCTTTTTCTTTTCCTTTTCTTTTTCTTTTTTTTTCTTTTTTTTTAAATAAGTACCCATAAGGATGAGGTACAAAACAAGCATAATACATATACATCAAAAGTGAGAGTACATTGACTCCGACCTGATGTTGCTAAGCGCAACTGATAATATTTTTCAACTTTGCACATGGAGTTTTAACGTCTCCAAAATAAAAATAAAAAATACATAAAATCCTATAGAGGGTATTGGAAAATGGGGTTAGTAGAGAGTATTCGACTCTTAAGAACGAAACAAAAATAGAACAAAAGATGAGACACTTCATTGACTATTTACACTTCATTCCCCACAATTACACTATTGTTTGATCGAAAGTCAAAATATCCTAACCAAAGCATCTAACCACGTCACTTCGCCAAGGTTCCAGTCAATATCAATACACACAACTCAAATCAACNGTACCCATAAGGATGAGGTACAAAACAAGCATAATACATATACATCAAAAGTGAGAGTACATTGACTCCGACCTTACGTTGCTAAGCGCAACTGATAATATTTTTCAACTTTGCACATGGAGTTTTAACATATCCAAAATAAAAAAAAAAATTACATAAAATCCTATAGAGGGTATTGGAAAACGGGGTTAGTAGAGAGTATTCGACTCTTAAGAACGAAACAAAAATAGAACAAAAGATGAGACACTTCATAGACTATTTACACTTCATTCCCCACAATTACACTATTGTTTGATCGAAAGTCTAAATATCCTAACCAAAGCATCTAACCACGTCACTTCGTCAAGGTTCCAGTCAATATCAATACACACAACTCAAATCAACCACAAACAAGCATACAAACAATTACCAACCAAAGGACAACCCGCCCACACTTAGCTCATATAATGTCCACATTGTATAAAATGAAACATTAAGCAAAGGAAGAGAAAGAGAGACGTCCCTGAATTCATGCTTGTGGTAAAGAGTTGTGTCGAAAACCATCCACGGGCCTTAATAATGAAGGGAACCTGAAATAACAACAAACAACAAAACACAAAAAACATAATAAGTTAAAAGACTTGGGTTGCCTCCCAAGAAGCGCTTGTTTAACGTCACTGAGCTCGACAAAATCTCCCCTCTATGCCAGACAAGGGTCAACGAGAGTCACAATCTCCTTTTCTTGAAGCAATTTCGAACCTTAAAAATACGGCTTCACACGATGGCCGTTCACTTGAAAACTTTCTTTGGTTGTCTCATTTACCAAAGGCACAGCTCCATATGGGAAAACTTCAGTAACAAGGAATGGGCCACTCCAACGTGATCTGAGCATCCCGGGAAATAAATGGAGACGAGAATTAAACAACAACACATGCATGCCAACTTGGATATCTTTGTGAACAATCTTCTTCTCGTGATAAGCCTTAACCCTCTTTTTCTAGATGTCCGCGTTGTCGTAAGCCTCATTTCGAATTTCATCGAGTTCCTCCAATTGCAGTCCTCGCTGATTACCAGCTTGTTCCAAGTCAAAATTCACTGCACTAATCGCCCAATATGCCCGATGCTCCATTTCCACCGGAAGATGACATGCTTTACCAAAAACCATTCGATAAGGGCTAGTTCCCAAAACATTTTTGTACACCGTTCGATAAGCCCATAAAGCATCAACAAGCTTAGTCGACCAATCCTTACAACTCGGCTGAATGGTTTTTTCCAGAATTGCCTTGATTTGTCTATTACTCGTCTCCACTTGGCCCGACGTTTGTGGATGGTACGCCGTGGCCACTTTGTGCTTCACCCCATATTTGGCCATCAATTTCTCAAAAGAGCGGTTACAATAATGTGCACCCCCATCACTAATGATCGCACGTGGAAAGCCAAACCTACCAAAAATATGCTCCTGAATGAATTTGAGCACAACTCTTGCATCACATGTCCTCGTGGGAATAGCCTCGATCCACTTTGACACATAGTCAACGGCAACCAATATATATTCATAACTGAATGATGCCAGAAATGGTCCCATAAAATCGATGCCCCATACATCGAAAATCTCCACAACTAAATTGCTCGTTTGCGGCATCTCATCACGTTTGCCAATGTTTCCCAAGCGCTGGCATCGATCACATGTCTTAGCAAACTCATGCGCATCTCTAAATAGACTAGGCCAATAAAATCCGGATTGGAGGACCTTGCAAGCCGTCTTCTGACCTCCAAAATGGCCTCCACACTGCTGATCATGACAAAACGAGAGAATACTCTGTTGTTCTTCCTAGGGGATGCAACGTCGAATAAGTCCATCTTTCTCAAACCGAAACAAGAATGGGTCATCCCAAAAGTAATCCCTGCACTTAGAAAGAAATCTCTTCCTCTCTTGGAAGGATAAATTGGCACTCAAGTAGCCACAAGCAAGAAAGTTAACAACATCGTCGAACCATGGAGTATTATACGAAGAAATAGAACACTTTAACTCATATGGAAAAACATCATTTAAACAACCAAATTCACGCACTCCCTCTCTATCCAGTCGGGACAAATGGGCCGCACCCACATTTTCACAACCTTTACGATCTTTTATTTCAACATCAAACTCTTGTAACAAAAGTATCCAGCGAATCAAACGCGGCTTGCTTTGTGTTTTATTAAAAAAATAACGAAGAGCCGTGTGATCACTATGGACGACCACTTTTAAACCAATAATATAAGATCGAAACTTTTCCAAAGAAAATACCACATCCAAAAGTTCTTTCTAGGTGGTTGTATAGTTCCTTTGAGCMTCGTTTAACATAAGACTCGAGTAATAAATGACTCGAAGGAGACTATCCACACTTTGATCCAAAATGGCCCCCACGGCATCATTCGATGCATCGCACATAATTTCAAATGGAAGGGACCAATTTGGGGCAAATACCACCGGGGCCGTGGTTAAATTTTTCTTAAGAAAATTTAAAGCATTCAAGCATGATTCATCAAAAACAAACGGAACATCACTACTTAACAAATGACAAAGCGGGTGGCTAATTTTGGAAAAATCCTTTATAAATCGCCGGTAGAAGCATGTCCAATAAAACTACGAATACCCTTAACATTCGTGGGAGGTGGCAAACTTTCAATACATCAACTTTGGCCTTATCGACCTCCAAACCATGATTCGATACAACATGACCAAGTACAATACCACTTCTAACCATGAAATGACTTTTTTCCCAACTTAACGTTAAATGACTATCTACACATCTTTCAAGCACTTTAGACAAATTCTCAAGACATGAATCAAAAGAAGAGCCAAAAACTGAAAAATCATCCATGAATACCTCAAGATAGTCGTCTATCATGTCCGTGAAGATGGAAAGCATGCAGCGTTGGAAAGTCGTCGGTGCGTTGCATAGTCCAAAAGGCATCCTCCGGAAGGCGAAGGTTCCAAAAGGACAAGTAAACGTTGTCTTCTTCTGATCTTCCAGTGCTATGGAAACTTGATAATATCCGGACAACCCATCTAAAAAGTAATAGTATTGGTGTCCGACCAACTTGTCAAGTAACTGGTCGATGAAGGGAAGTGGAAAATGATCTTTCCGTGTGGCGGAATTTAGCTTTCGGAAGTCGATACACATCCGCCATCCCGTAGTCAATCGTGTCGGTACAATTTCTCCTTTGCCATTCTCGATGATCGTAATCCCGCCCTTTTTTGGTACAACATGGACGGGGCTCACCCATTCACTATCGGGTGCAGCGAAGATGATCTCTTCGTCGATCAACTTAAAAATCTCCTTCTTCACAACCTCCATCAAAGTAGGGTTTAAACGGCACTGACCCTCCCGAACTGGCTTTGCACCATCTTCTAGCACGATGTGATGCATGCATGTGGCCGGGCTAATTCCTTTGATATCCCCCAAACTCCAACCAATTGCTCCTTGAAATCTTTTAAGAACTTTGATCCAAGCATCTTCTTCTTCTTGTGTCAACTCGGCAAAAATAATCTCCGGCTTCTTTTCACCTTCTTCAAGATAGACGTACTTGAGATGATTTGGAAGTGGCTTAAGCTCGGATTTTGGTTCGCTATCCGATTTCTCCACAACAATCTCAAAAGGTCGATTATGCCCTCAGAATTTTGTTCGAACCAACTGTCCTCCTCAGACTCGTCTTCAAATTCAGCTTGTACGATTGGCTCAAAGGAATCAACAAATGAACAATCAACATTCATGGACGATGATGGAGTAGCATGAAGATCATGAATGGAAAATGTGACCGACTCGTCCAAAACGGACAAAGTCATGCTTCCGCTCTTCACGTCAATCAAGGTATTTGTTGTAGCCATGAAAGGACGTCCCAACAAAATCGTATGCTCCCGGTTATCTTCTTGAACATCTCCCACATCAAGGATCACAAAATCAACAGGCACAATTAAACTCCCAACTTTCATCAATACATCTTCAACAATTCCTCGCGGGTAACGAACCGACCGGTCGGCTAGTTGGAGTTTCATCCTCATCGGCTTGAGTGTACCTAAGTCAAATTGCTCAAAAATAGACGAAGGCATCAAATAAGCATGCCCCGAGTTTCTTTTCTATTTTTCCAAAGTGATTTTAATACAAAAACTCCCAGGGTCACTCTCCTTAGGGGGAAGGGGGTTTTGTAAGATTACGCTCGCCGCATTTGAAATACAAACTTTTTCATTTTCAGAAAATTTTCTTTTTTTGGATGCCAAGTCTTTGAAAAACTTAACATATACGGGAACGTTTCTTATAACATCTAGCAAAGGTAATTAACGTTAACCTTAGAAAGCATATTATAAAGATCAAGAAATTACTTATCTTGCTTTTCTCCTTGAAGACGACTTGGATAAGGAATAGGAGGCCGATACTGATTAGAGGCCTTGTGAAGAGTCTTCTTAGGTTCAACATGTTTTTCAACATGATCCGGCGACTTGGTAATGGGCTCCTCGACTTCATCATCTTTTGGATTGCTGTTTTCTCCATTAGAGATCTCATCGGGAGATGCAACTTGATTATCCACAATGAGACCACTCCGAAGCACCGTAACTGCTTAAACTTGTGATGATTGGCTTGGTAACTTCCCTTGCTCGTTCTTTCCCACTTGCTTGGCGAGTTGTCCAAGAGCCGTTTCAAGCTTATCCATCCGTTTGTCAGCACGTAGAAAGTTTTATTCAGTGTGTTAGAATTTGAGTCAGTGGGTTGCATAAACGTACGCAACGTCTCTTCGAGTGCTGGTGAAACGGGTGCTTGAGTTGGTGGTGGTGGAGGCAAAGGTACTTGAACTTGCCCCTGCGGATGTGGAGGAAATGGTACTTGACCTTGTCCTTGCGGTTGTGATTGTTGCATTGGTCGAGTTGAGAATGAAGATTGATCCTGTCCCCATTGTTGTTGATATGGTTGTTGGGGTACAAAGTTATTTTGTGGCCTTTGGTTCGGTATCGGATTCGCCGCATTATTAAGATTTGACCATGAGAAATTTGGATGATCTCTCCACCAATTAGGTTTATTGTTGCGTGAATTATAGTTTTGATACCCCTGCCCGGCTTGATTTGCTTGATAACCTTGAATAGCGAGTGCTTGTTCATTGGTTCCATCAACCTGTTCGAACACTACTTGACATAAATTCGCGCCATGTCCATACACACCACAAATGCCACACGTTTCTTGTGAAGAAGAAACGCCTTGAGATAAAAGCGTGTTTTGAGTTTTCAAAGAGGCCACCTGCCTCGTTAACTCATCAAGTCTATAGGAATCGTCATGTGCCATCTCGATCTCATGTACAACTACCTTCTTCGACTGCGAGCTTTGCTGTTGAGAATTGTAACTTATCGACTCGCAAATGTCCCATACTTCTTGAGCGGTACGTTATCCAATCTCTCCCCTTGCTGCATTGTCCACCATATACTGAAATATAAGAATAAGCCCATCATAAAAGAACTGATTAACGAGCTCGGGTGGATAATGATGATGTGGGTATTGTGTCAATAATTCTTTAAAATGTTCCTAATATTCGTGGAACGTTTCGTTTTCTATCTGGTTGAATGATACTATCTTTACTCGGAGTTGAGACGTCGTTTGATTTGAAAAATATTTCCCCATGAAGGGATCATACACCATGTCCCAATTTGTAAGAGAATCGGGCTCCAACGACAAAAACCAGGTCTCTGCCTTGTCCTTCAACGTATACGGGAAACATCTCATTTTCAACTGATCTTCATTCAGTCCTTGCAAAGGAAATGTTTGGATAATCGAGTAAAATTACCGAATGAAGGTTATCGGATCTTCGTGAAAACGCCCGTAGAAGGAAGGCAAAAGATTGAAATGAATTGCCTTAAGCTCATAATCTCGGGCCGCTGGGCCTAGACGAATGCACGATGTAGATGGACCGATCACGGGTCGAGCAAATTCACGCATACGAGCCGGTTGGGGCTCATGTTGATGGAACGGCCTGTTAAATGGTACGTACGGTCCTCGAGGATGAAATTGTTGTTGTTGATTGAACTGTTGTTGATGAAAGTAATAAGGCATTTGTTGTTGATTCAGTTGCATGCCTTGATTGTTAACATGATGATTGAACTGGTCTTGATTAAACGGTGGTGGATTGGGTATATTGTTTTGTTCATCTCGAGTTTTCGGCTGATTTGGTTCCGAAGTATTTATTCCGGATGAAGCCATTGATGATTCAGCTATTGACGTTAGTCGTGCTCGATTCACCCGTTGAATGTTGTCGACTAAAGGTACTACTTCTCCACCCAAGGACCTACGTCCTTGCATTCACTAACAAACAAATTAAAACAGTCGAGACAAAATAATACAAACTAACACAAACTAAACTAAACATATACGAACAAACATTTTTGGACTGCCTTTGTCAATTCCCCAGCAACAGCGCCAAATTTTGAATCGAAATTTTTCGCGTTTAAAAATGAAAAGCTCGTTCGCAAGAGAACGGAGCTATTGTAGGCGATAAGTTGATCCGAGTCGAATCACGAGGAATTGCAATCGGCGTCGATAAATGTTTGTTCAACAATTTTATAATTAAACACACGATCCATTTTGATTCAAGAATTCTACAACTACAAATTCAAAGACAAGCATGCAATTATTAAAATCTAATTAATCAATTAAACCTAATTGAAAGCATAAAAATTCAGATATTAAAAATGAGAAAGCATCATCATTAAACTAGCAATTCGAAAACACTTAAATTACTAAACTAGCATAGTCAAACTAGCGTACTAATAATGAAACGTACAACTTATGAAACTAAGTCCAAAGCCAAATTACAAAACCAGGAACTACAACTTATATCTCATGAAGAATACGCAGCGAATGATCAAACTTCAACGACGAACGATGACTATGAGCGACGTAGAATGTAAAAACGAGTCTCCGACGAGATCTTCGAACGAAGTCTTCAAAAATATTGAAAATGGGAAGAGGAGTGTATCTCTGAGTTTTCTGGACCTTGCCCCCACGAAGTCTGATGATTAAAATGATAAACCAACTGGTATTTATAGATTTATTCAAAAATAACCGCTCAACCGCCGGAGCGTCGACAATGTGTCGACCGACGCAAGCCAGGTGCACGCGTCGACCAGGCAGAGCGTCGATCGACGCACCTAGGATCGATGCTTCAGAGGCTATGTGTCGACCATAGCGTCGATCGACGGAGTTAAGATTGATTCTTCAGAACCTTTGCGTCGACGGTGTGTCGGTCGACGCGGGCGTAGCGTCGACAGTGCGTCGACCGACTTGCCTAGGATCGACACTACAGAAGCTACGCGTCGACCTGCGTCGATCGAAGCGAGCGGTACTCGGCGTCGATGCGGGCGCTGCTCTGCGGCGCCTGCATGGCTTCGGCTCGTCGCTCGTCGCTCGTCTCATTTTCCTCTTTATGAGCTGAGATATTAACATTAAACACCATAAGAAACGAAAAACATAAAAAAGGAAGAAAAATGATAAAAAAGATAAACTTAAAACACATAAAAGCACACAACATGCGATGCAAAAACACACGAAAATCACACACAAATATGTACAAATCAAATAATGAGAGGCATACGCCTTCTTTTATAAAGATAGGGGAAGTTCCCCTCAATCTAGGGTTACCTTCTATAACCATAATTCCATTCATATTACAACTCTACAACCGACTCACAATTGGGACTCTCTCCACATGTTAAGTTCCCATACATAACAAATCTCTTCAACACAACAGGCCAGGGCCCTTTATACAGACAACCGAAAACCATATAAAACAATCACCTTAAGACCACGGACTTAACATTCATAAAGCCCACAATCAAGCTCAAGTATACAGCTCAAACCATAAGAGATCGCGACCCTATATGAGAACTCATCCCCATACTACAGGTCTCTACTCTACACAAACCATCTCGCTCACTTCTCAAGGACATAATACAGCTCGCTCATCTCCTAGGAGGAACACCCTCTCCCAGAAATGAGGTCGCCTTCCACAAATACTCAAAAATATCTAACAATTCCATGTATGGACATTTTGGTCCGTATCAGCTAGTCCCCCATGTTCTAGCTGATTAAGGCACGAAATCAGGTAGGACATGCAAAAACATAATCAAAGAGCACAAGAACCACTAAAAACAACAATCAAATATAAACACATAAATAAATCGCTACCTCACTTTACCAATCCACACTTCAGAATCACGAATCGAGCTATAATACTCATCTCACCACTGTGAATTATAAAGTATACTTGCGACCTGTAAATGTTCAGCTCACAGAGCTCGCTTATTTTAAGACAGGATGATTCCCGGCAGGAGACGACCTGCAAGTCCCCAGATCAAGTCCCCAGCTATGTATATAACGACCTGGAACCACACCACTGTTACCTTCCGACCTGAAACCACATCCAGACCCAAATAATTCCCCAAAACGCAATCATAAGCAGCCACAAAAATCAAACCACGCCTCCTCTTACATATCCAATCCCATTTAAGCTTCATTAAATACAACCTGACACCGTGTCGGGCACGTGTCACTCTACGATTATCTCATAGTATAATAAACATGGTGGTCCCAAAAACAAAAGGCCTAAAACATTCCCCGAGCAAACCCTACCAACTCCCGCTCCAATCTGTCCCATCAACTTTCCGCCGCCCAACACATTAAAATCATTTCATCCCCCTCACTCATCACTTTACACTATTACAATAAAAAAATTACCATTTTCACTCTGCATAAAAAGCTTGTCAACCAGCGAACGTTCAAGAATCTACCAACAGCACATCACTCGACAACGACCTACAGCTCACCAAAAATGTGTAAGTCCCCAGATCTCTTTTCTATAATATTTTAATCGCACTGTTGGAATTATAATTGCGTCCGCTGAGATATGGTTGTTCTGTGTTATCCCCTCCCCTAAATTATGATGAAATTAGCATCCTCAAACACTGATTCATAAAACTCAACCCTTTCTCCCGATTCCAACCCCACTGAAAACCCTTTTATCTTAGAAAAAAGACAAAAATAGCCCTCACTACCTTCCTCCGGCCTCAGCGACGAGCCAGGAGGGCGACGTTAATTGGTCGGAGCTTCAAGCCCAAACCAGAGCCCACACCGAGGCCCAAGATTTAATAGATAACATACCCGAGGATCCTTCTTCTGCCCCCCTAACCCTTGCACTCATTCCAGAAGGCATTCCTCTACAAGAATCTAGTAATCCACCCCCTTGCGAGCACTTTAGGGAAAACCCAATGACCCTAGCTCGCACACTAACCGCCGATGACCTGCCCTCCTCTTCTCTTACAACCAAAGAATTAAAACACAACTACTGGCTACTCTCCGACCCGAAAAAACTAAAGAAATTTCAACGAATCCTTAACCTCCTAGAAACCGCTAAGATGGTTCTGCCCGAGAATATCCACGCGGACCCCATGAAACCTCTCCCTAATAACATCACCCTTTTTGACACATTGCTGGTGGCAGGTTTTAGATTCCCAACCCATCCATTTTACGTTCAAATTTCCCACTTGTACAAAATTTCCCCCTTGCAACTAACTCCCAACTCCATGAAATTCTTAGCAGGATACCTCATATTATGTAAATACTACAACACCCAACCTGACTCAGGGTTTTTTCACTTTTGTTTTCAAATAAAATACCAACATAACTCTTTCTATCTTTCCTCTCGCTCGGGTCTAGCTCATTTTTTAATAAACCCTCCCAATAAAGTCCCCGAGTGGAAGAAGAACTTCATTTTCATTCATAATACAGAAGATTGGTCCTTTATAACCGAGCTACAAAGTCGTACCCCTAAATAATACAAAAAACCCACCTCCAAACATCACCCCCTTCTACACAAATAATTCTCTGTTCAGCTCGCAGAGTGGAGCAAACGCCCTTTCGATGTGATGCACCTCACCAGTCGATCTGATGTTTTCCGATATGTGGGCACTGATTCTCGCCCGGTCGAACCAGATCTTGCCCTCACCGTGCCCGAGTTTGGTAGGTTTTTCAGGTCTTACAATCACACCATATCCCATACTATCAAAAAACTGAGTAATAACATTTTCCTTGTCTACTCAGTTGCCTTCATCAACAATTGTGCCGCAGCTTGCTCCGAAGAAGCCAAGAAACAATCTGCTCCACAACCTGCAGCTCACCCTGTTCCCCCTCTTGTCAACGTGGACGAGGCATTACAACAGGCCTTCAGGTCAGCCACTGACGATGAGGAAGTTCAACTGATAAGGCGAACTGCCAAAGGCAAGGGGAAACGACCTCTCCAACCCATACCAGAGAGCCCAGCAGCTAAGAGCCCAAGCCCGCTAGAACAAAAGCGTCGTCGCCTTCGTAAGGGAATCGTGGCGACCTCTGCTGGCTCACCCAATCTGAGCAAGGTATTGGCAAAATGCGACAAAGCTGCGGATATCCAAACCCTTCTCAACGAGCATGCGATCAAACAGGTAGATTTTAAAGAACCTTCCCTTTCCATATGTCTAATATTTATGAATGCTCACAAAACATCCTGATACAGGTGAGTCCTCTGTTCTCCAAACTCTCTGAAGAACTAGCGGCTCGTACAATGGAGAGCGAGCTCCAAAAAACATGCGACGAGCTGACTGCGCAAACTGAACAACAAACGCAACAGTTATCACTGACTCAAGGGGAGTTGGATGGAACACGCAAGCTTATGAAAGCTCGAGAGGAGGAAATACAAATTCTAAAGGGCCAGGTGAATAGCCTGAAGGATGAGGCAGCTCGTACAGACAACGAGCTAAAAAATGCTCGAAAACAAGCTGAGGAGCTCAAGAACGCGCAGAAATAGGCTGACGAGCTCAAACTGCAAAATCAAAAGATCTAAGCACAAGTGAAAACAGCCCGTGAGGAAGGCAATTCTGAAGGTCGACGAACCTTCCTCACCAGTGCGACCGGCAGGATGTTCCCTGATGCTTATCGGTAGGAGTTGGTGGAGGCGTACGAGAAGTCCTCCATTTATTTTGGACTGATGGCTAAAGGTGCCTCAGAGTGGCTCTTTACGGCGGCTAGCATGATCAAAGAGGAGGTCGCTGCGTTGAACGTCTCCTACACACCCGATGTCAAAGCTCTCATCGACAAGTTAACCCCCTCCAGCAGCTTTAAGGGCGACTGGACGCAACCAATTGACACGAAGTGGTGGTTATCCTGTCAGAGCCGAGCTGCCTAGTCAACTGGGTTGCATGCCGAGCTAGAGACACTATTGGATGACATGCTTCCTGAGCCCGATCCAATCACCACAAATCCCCCTGCTGCAACTTCTGCTACCGAAAAAACTGCTTAAAACATTTTTCACTTTTCCTGTTCACAACTTGCACAAACAATATATTATTACTGCTAGTGCTCTATCTTTCGTTTATTATCTGTACAACTCTTTAACTCTCAATATATAACCCTGTAATAAAAATTCTCAAAAGCAACCAACCATAAACTAACTTTCAAGCTAAGATAGGTCACACATGAAATAAGAGCAACCGCACTCTCCGCCCGGGGATCATAGGATCCTAATCAGATCATAAAACCCATAAACAATGCAATTAATCAAAACTTAGAACATATTAGCTCGCATAAAAACACTTATTCAGAAAACAGGTAAGCCAAAAATCACAACCACTTAACCATAAAGAACAAAATAGCTCGCAAAACTTTATTCATTATATTGCTCAACTTCTCAAACATCATGCAGGAGAAGTGCCCTCCGGTCCAGAGTTACCTTCTCCCACCGCACAAAAACACGACTCTAAAAACACAAACTTCGCACACTACTCCACGACTTTCCACAAGATCGCCTGGTCGGGAGAAGTGCCCTCCGGTCCAGAGTTACCTTCTCCCGCCACAAAAAACACAACACTTGCCACAAACACAAACTTTCCACATCTCTCTAACACAAACTTTCTGCGGGAGAAGTGCCCTCTGGTCCAGAGTTACCTTCTCCCGCAATCCACTCTCTATGCATAATACTTTTTCAAGTGACACACATTCCAGCTTCGAGGCAAGGCCTTTCCAGCTGCATCTTCAAGTATATATGCTCCTCCTCGCAACACTTTTATCACCTTAAATGGCCTAACCCAGTTCATCTCCAACTTCCTGGTCATCCGCAATGCATCAGCCCTCCTCCATACCAGATCGCCGACCTGAAAACATCGATGCTTAACTCGCTTATTAAAAGTGGCTTGTATTCTCTGTTTATAATGTTCAACCCGAGCTGCATCTTTCTCCCGTATTTCATCAATTGTCTCGATCGCTCCTCGAGCCAGTCTCTCATTCTCTTCCACATTAAATGATGTCAAACGCTGTGAACCTCCAACTATTTCTGCTGGAGTGACTGCGTCCATTCCATAAACCAAGCTGAATGGCGACTCTCCCGTGGAAGTTCGGGGAGTCGTTTGATAAGCCCACAGGACTGACGCGAGCTCTTCTTCCCAGAGCCCGCCTATTTTCTCCAATCGAAACTTGAGTCCCTGCACAATTGTCCGATTAGTAACCTCCACCTGCCCATTGGTCTGCGGATGTGCCATAGAAGCAAATCGCTTCTTCATCCCCATCTCCCTGCACCACCTCTGCATTTTCCTGCCATTAAACTGAGTCCCATTATCCGAAACTAACACTCGTGGTACTCCAAACCTGCAAAAAATGTTATCAAAAATAAAATCCATTATCTGTTGCTCACTTATCCCTGTAACCGCTTCGGCCTCCGCCCACTTCGAAAAGTAGTCAATCGCCACCACTAAGTTCTCTTTGTTGCTTGGGGTCTTTGGAAAAGGACCCACAATATCAATTCCCCACTGTGCGAATGGGCACGGCGAGCTCATAACCATCATCTCTTCAGCCGGTATGTGACTAACCGGAGCATGCATTTGACACTTTTTACACCTTCGAACCAGCTCGCTGGCCATAGCTTTCATCCCTGGCCAAAAGAAACCAGCTCGCAACGTTATACCTACTAACGCCTTTCCCTTTGCATGATCGCCACAATACCCCTCATGTATCTCTTTTAACACTTCTAATCCACGCTCTTTAGCTAAACACTTCAAAAAAGGTCCAAAGCATGACCTCTTGTACAGTTCTTCATGTATCACACAGAAGCAAGCTGCTGTTCGAGCCTCCTTCGTTGTCAATCCCTCTGCGCCTTCTTACCAGACCGTACACAAAACGCACACTTCTTTGGATTGAGTTTCATCCCGTATTGTCTCAGTATAACGAACGTCTTCCTCAAATCTTCCACATGGGATTCTTCTCTCCTGCTCTTAACCAGCATATCATCAACATAAACCTCCATGGTGGACCCCAGCAGGTCTTTAAACATACGGTCCACCAACCTCTGATAGGTCACTCCTGCATTCTTCAAGCCAAAGGGCATGGATACAAAACAATACGTACCCGTAGAGGTAACAAAACTCACTTTGAGTTGATCTTCCTTTGCAAGAGGTATTTGGTGATACTCCTGTGCAGCATCCATCATACTCAACAGCTCGCACCCTGAGGTAGAATCCACCAACTGATCAATTCGCGGCAAAGGATAATGATCCTTCGGGCAAGCTTTATTTAGGTCGCGAAAATCCACACACATTCTCCACTTTTGTGCCGGTTTTGGCACCATCACAATGTTAGATAAATACTCAGGGAATTGAATCTCCCTTATGTGACCAGCTTTCAACAACTTTTGCACTTCCTCTTCAATTACTTTATCTAGCTCTGCCCCGAAATGTCTCCTCTTTTGCTTCACCAACCTTGCCTCCGGATCCGCATTTAAATGATGTTGCACGACCTCCGGTGACACCCCCGTTAACTCTCCATATCCAAATGTAAATACATCCCGAAACTCTCTTAACAACTTGATCAACTCGTCCCTCAACGTCTCAGGCATTAGAGTCCCCACCCTAGTGGTATACTTTGGGCGATCTTCCTCTAATGATATTTCCATCAGCTCTTCATTTGGTCGGATAGAGTTCTCCCGTTCCTTCATTTTCTTTGCACTAAGCACTCCCTCCGGCTGTTCATCACCCCTCTCGTGTTTATTCTCCATCAGTCCTTTCCTGACCGCAAGATGATAACATGATCTCGCGACCTGCTGTTCTGCGATGACCTCCCCTACTTTATCCCCCACTGGATACTTAATGCTCATGTGATAGGTCAATGTTACCGCTTGGAACACATTAAGGGCAGGTCGCCCTAATATCGCATTATAGGCTGACCTCCTTCGGATGATCAAGAACTTCAAGCTCTTCTCCACTCGTGACTCGTCTTTTCCTAGTACCACCTGCAGCGTCAGCTCGCCCTCGGTATTCACCTGTGCCCCATTGAACGCATATATGGGCGTATTAACAGAACGCACCCTTTCTTCCACCTCCATCTGCTCAAGACAGTCCGTATATATGATATTCACCGAGCTTCCATTATCCACAAAGATTCTACCGACCTCGTATCCCGTAATCTCGGCCTCGATTACCAAAGCATCATTGTGATCTTCCTGTAGCCCTCGCTAATCACTGGGGCCAAAAGAGATGAATGGCCCCACTACCTGTGATTGGCGACTCACACTAGCGACCTCCCACGTTCCTGAACGAGCTGACTTAACGTGCTTTTTCCACGCATTATTAGAATCTCCATCCGTCGGTCCACCTGAGATCATGTTTATCCTTCCTCTATTCCTTCGCGGACCATCATGTCCCTGATTTCCTCGCTGCCGCTACCTCGCGACCTGTTGCTGGGGCGGACCTCCCGGTGGTGGTGGAGGTAACGACCGCCCCGGTTCCTTTGTCTCTCTCTCCTTGTAAATCACCTCCTTTAAATGACCCGCTTTTATAAGTCTTTCTATATCTTCCTTGAGGTGCCTGCATTTTTCAGTGAAATGTTCGTAGTTGTTATGAAATAAGCAAAAGGAGGTAGTTTTGGGATGAGTAGGGATAGGTGTGCGATCCTCTGGCCATTTTATAACATTGGGTACCAAGCACTCCATAATACCGAACACCTTAGCTCGCAGGTAAGCCAATGGTGTGAAATCCTCTTCCCTCCAATCTCGCATGCTCTCCTCCGATGTTTTATTAATCACAGAGCTCGGGCTCAAGAGTCCGCGCACTACCCTTCTCGGTTCTCTCCTTATCTCCCTTCTAGATCCGCTATCTCCCATATCCACAACCTCCCTGCCAAAATGTGCTCGATGTTCTTCTTCAGCTTCCTCCACCTGTACATACTTATGACACCTCGCCAGAACCTCATCATAGGTTCATGTCTCATTTCTGACCAGCGATTTACGTAAATCCTCTCTTCTTAATACCTGATGTAAAGCTCCAGCCTTCATCTCATCAGTGGCAGCAGGTACCTCCAAAGTGGCGCTGGTGAACCTGTTAATATATTGCTTAAGTGTTTCATTGGGTTGCTGCACCATGGTAAAAAGCGACTATGCCATCTTCACACTTTGCCCCACGCTAGAAAACTGCTTCAGAAAAGCAGCTCGCAACACCTGATAACTGGTAATCTTTCCCCGCGGGAGATGGTAAAACCAGTTTTACGCTATCCCTCTCAAGGTGGACACAAAGGCCCGACATGCCACGACATCCGTATAATTATGTAACATTCTTGCGTTCTCAAAGAGCTGTAGGTGCTCGACTGGATCCGTTGTTCCCCGATACTGAAATTCTTACGCCTTATAACATTTAGGCATTGCTGCGTGCATCATATCCTCTGAGAAGGGATGTCCCTCGTCTCCATTAAATTTCTCCCCATCTACTCGCTTTTGTAATTTCAGCATGGCCTCCTGCAAATATGTAAAGGCCTTATTATGTGGCCCTATTTCGTTTTCTCCTTTCCCTTCCTTAAATCCACTACCACTCTTCTGGTTTTTCTCTTGAGACCCACCATCCATATCTGAGGTATGAGTCTCACTCTCACTAACATGCTTACTGTGTCGGCGACCTCTACGCCTATAATGGCTTCGCTTCACTTTCACTCCCTTCACTCTCCGCTTACGAACATGAGAATCTATGGATGAGGTAGAACWAGAAGCATCCTCATTTTTTCGCTTACACTGTCCTCTCTTTTGAGACAGTCTTTTAGACAGAGACTTCTCATTTTGTTTTACTTTTCTGATCGCCGACTCCTTCTCTTGCTCGCTATCTGATTTATCACCCTTTTCATTCCCAGTACCCAGCCCGCCCGCTAGGTACCTATATAACTCCTCCTGCTTCTCTAGGGGTACAAAATCCAGAAGTCCGTCTAAAAACCCCTTCTTATTCTGGCAGGGCTTATCATTGGGCAAATACTCCCCTTCTTTCGTCTCTATGTGAATTGCTTTCTGCGCTTCCATCTCCGGTGTTCTTATCTCCGAACTCTCCACTAGYCCCTTCCCATCACGCTTCTTGGGAGAGGGCGGCGGTGTGTTACCAGTGTCCTGAATCGCTGGATCCGCTTGAGAAGGCGTTTGTCCATCCTTTGTCATCTCTTGCTCATTGATATCCGCCAATCTGTTCTTCTTCTTTTTGTCGTTCGATACAGAACAATAGTGCAAGGTTCTAGGAATTATGTTKCTATYCTTCATGTTTTGTTTGTGAAATCTCTCACGCCTTTCTCTCAAGGACTCGATGTCCCTCTTTCCCACAGACGACGCCAATTTGATAAGTCCAAAAGTTGGGCTACCAAATATAGGGTGTACTAACCTCAAAATAGAGATCAGCGACCTGAAATTGCTTCCAAACACGTCACTACAACCTGCCAAGACCTTCACGAATCTCCTAGCGACCTCGCTGGACCTGCAAAACAGCGCCTTGGACGGGCCTGATTTCGAGCAGGTTAAGGCCCTCCGACGCTTAAGTTAATTAGCGAAATCAACTCTCAACACTTGTCTTCAAATTTAAACAGTAATGCAATAGAGCAATATCGACTTAGGAAATAATGAGAGGTATACACCTCCTTTTATAAAGATAGGGGAAGTGCCCCTCAATCTAGGGTTACCTTCTATAACCATAATTCCATTCATATTACAACTCGACAACCGACTCAAAATTGGGACTCTCTCTGCATGTTAAGTTCCCATACATAATAAATCTCTTCAACACAACAGGCCTGGGCCCTTTATACAGCCCACCGAAAACCATATAAAATAATCGCCTTAAGCCCACAGACTTAACATTCATAAAGCCCATAATCAAGCTCAAGTATACAGCTCAAACCATAAGAGATCGCGACCCTATATGAGAACTCATCCCCATACTACAGGTCGCTACTCTACACAAACCAGCTCGCTTACTTCTCAAGGACACAATACAGCTCGTTCATCTCCACGGAGGAACACCCTCTCCCAGAAATGAGGTCGCCTTCCACAAATACTCAAAAATATCAAACCATACCATGTATGGACATTTTGGTCCGTATCAAGTACTGACCTTAAATACGTGATCAGCGACTTGATCAACCTTATATATATGAGCAGCGACCTGTTTGATCTCCAAGGAGCTCCTGGCAACCTGATAGATCCTGCAAAACATAACCCAAGCCAGGCGGTTGACAGCCCCGACGTAGGCCCTCTGGTGCTTAAGTCAGAAAGTTTTTTAGAGAGTTATGTGAGAGTTTAAACGTAGGATAAAATCAACTTAGATTAAGAAGTGAGGCCTGTGTCCTCTTTTTATAGACAAGAGGCAAGAGACATATTCCCAATCTAGGGTCCCCATCTCCTGTATAAGAGCTCGTCTCTCCTAAAGAAGAGCTCATCTCTCCTAAAGAAGAGCTCATCTCTCCTAAAGGAGAGCCCACCATAAAATCCATGAAATCCGTAAGCTCCATGATCCATGATAATTAGAGATGAGAGAATTATTTCAAATAAAATTGTATAAAAAGAGAGAATAATGTGAGCTCCATAATAGAGAGAAGGGTGAAGTTGAAGTTGAGTTGAGAAATAAGGGCTTGAATCCCCTATTTTTAAGATTAATTAGACTTCTCCACCTACCAATAAGATTCCTTCATCAGTTGGAATTAATTCTTCTAATAGTACTCAATCTCCATAATTAGGGAATACTCTCATATTAGGATTCTTACTTTCCATAATTCCATAATAACCATAAAATATATATTATTACCATGTTATCATTCTGTCGGGATCTAGAACACTCTACCCTTTCGTTACTTTCTTACCATAAATAATCAAATTGATTTTTGATGTCGTATCCGCTAGTCCCCCATATTCTTGCTGATTGAGGTATGATATCAGGTAGAATAAAAAATAAAGATTTTATTTCTCTGACCTAAAATAGGTCAGCCAAACCATAAACCATAACCCTGAAATATTACTTAAGTATCGCCTTATAACCATAAACCTGTTGACCATGAGCTAATAACCATACTATACATTTAGTCCGCAGAGACCTCATACCATAGTTCATATTAGATCACAAGTTACCGAAAAAACTACTCAGTCCTCCATGTTCAAATAATGCGAGCAAAGAAATCAACTAGGTCGCATCGCCAATAGAATTAGACCATAGGTGACCAAGAAAACTACTTAGTCCCCCATGTCTAAGTCAGATAAACTATATATTATTCTATGTAATGAGGTCGCATGAGGTCGTAGCTAAGGTTGCAAAAATAAAAATGAGGTTGCGAGAATAAAGTTGAGGTCGCGAGAATAAGATTGAGGTCGTAGAGAATATGTTAATCAAAGATACTATTCACAACTTAGATCATAAAACCATCAATCCATAAACCATTGATTAATATGACGTAAACAAAACTTGAAACCAGACCTTAACCATTTAAATCGAATCACACACCATGGCCATTTAAAACGAACCAAATAAATTTTATCAAATTTGTAAACCATATTAAATCACATAAATCAGCAATTTCCCCATGTATAACCAAAATAAACCATATCAAAAAAAGCCAATTAAAACTCTCCATGCTTGATTAATACCCTATCGTCCATTCTATCAAACACGTGAAAGAATCTCAAGACCAATCTATCCAGCTCCATGCATGATTAATACCTTATCGACCATTATAAATTTCCACATAAGAGTTTTCAATTATGATAAGTAAAACACACCATTATTTTTTAAACCATAGAGAATTAGAGTTTATCTTTGATATTAGCAAGTCCACAATTCGAGAGTTCACTTGTGTATTCTCACGCCTTTTGCTCAAGGACTCGATATCCCTCTTTCCTGCAGACGGAGCAACTTGATGCGACCAAAAAGATTAGTTCACAAAGAATAGAAAGTACTGACCTTAAATACGTGATCAGCGACCTAATCAACCTTATATATATGAGCAGCGACCTGATCGGTCTCCAAGGAGCTCTTGGCGACCTGATAGATCCTGCAAAAAAAATTGAAGTCAGGCGGTAGACAACCCCGGCGTAGGCCATCCAATGCTTAAGTCAGAAAGTGTTCGAGAGAGTTATGCGAGAGCTTAAACGTAGGATAAAATCAACTTAGACTAAGAAGTGAGTCATGTGTCATATTTGTATAGACAGCGACAAGAGACGTATTCTCAATCTAGGGTCCTCATCTCCTGTATAAGAGGTCGCCTCTTCTAAAAGAGAGGTCACCATAAATCCATAAGATCTATGATCCATGATAATTAGAGATGAGAGAATTATTCCATATAAAAGAGAGGCTAACGTGAGCTCCATGATAGAGAGAAGGGTGGAGTTATGAATAAGAGCATGAGATTTAGGGCATGAAAGATGAGCATCAGGGCATAAGATCTGAAATAAGAGCCCGAATCCTCTATTTATAAGATTATTGAGACTTGTCCACTAGCTAATAGGATTCTTTCATAAGGTGGGATTAAATCTCCTAATTATACTTAATATCCATAATAAGGAAATACTCCCATATTAGGATTTTTACTTTCAATAATTCCATAACAACCATAAAGATATATTATTACCTGTTCTTTCGGGACATAGAACCTTCTACCCTTTTCGTTATTTTCTTCACATATATAGTCGGGTCGATTTTTGGTGTCATATTAAGAAAAGATTCGTTCACCAAGAATAGAAAGTACTGGCCTTAAATACGTGATCACCGACCTGATCATCCTTATATATATGAGTAGCGGCCTGATCGATCTCCAAGGAGCTCCTGGCGACCTGATGATCCTGAAAAATAAAACCCAAGCTAGGCGGTGGACAGCCCCGGCGTAGGCCCTCCGATGCTTAAGTCAGAAAGTGTTCGAGAGAGTTATGCGAGAGCTTAAGTGTAGAATAAAATCAACTTAGAGTAAGAAGTGAGACATGTGTCCTCTTTGTATAGATAAGAGACAAGAGACGTATTCTCAATATTAGGGTCCTCATCTCCTGTATAAGAACTCGCCTCTTATAAAGGAGAGGTCACCATAAATCCATAAGCTCCATGATAATTAGAGATGAGAGAATTATTTCGTATAAAAGAGAGAATAACAGGAGCTCCATGATAGAGAGAAGGGTAGAGTTATGAAATGGAAGCATGAAATTTAGGGCCTGAAATATGAGCATTAGAGCATAAGATCTGAAATAAGAGCTTGAATCCCCTATTTATAAGATTATTGAGACTTGTCCACTAGCTAATAAGATTCCTTTATAAGGTGGGATTAAATCTCCTAATTATACTCAATATCCATAATAAGGAAATACTCCCATATTAGGATTCTTACTTTCCATAATTCCATAACAACCATAAAAATATATTATTACCATGTTGTCATCCTTACGGGACCTATAACCTTTTACCCCTTTCATTTCTTTCTTACCATATATAGTCGAGTCGATTTTCGATGTCGTATCAGTTAGTCCCCTATATTCAATCATGTAGAATATAAAAAAGAAAGATTTCATTCGTCGGACATAAAACATATCGCCCAAAAAGTCATCCCATACCATAAATCATATTAGCCTAGCAGGGCTCAAGATTGTGTTAATCATAAAGCCCAGCTCCCAATACTGAGATAGCACTCAATACCGAGCTGCCATGATACCATTTTACTTGATGAGGGCTCGCCACCCTCATATAAGAACTTTCCACTCCTACACGATAGCTTGCCACTCCCAAAATAGCTCGCCCCCTATAAAAAAGATTACTCCTTCTAAAAGGGGAGGTCGCCTCACAAGTCCATATAAAACCTGTATGTTTACCAACCTGGATATTTCTCATCTCAATACCATAAACCATAAAGATATCATCAATCTAAACGAGCGTCAACCATAACCATAAGAACCATAAAAGCCATTGCCGATCTGAATAAGCGCCGGCCTATAAAAAACCATAAGAATACGTATATATTTGAATCATGTAGCTATGAAGAAATCATCGACCTAAAATAGGTCGATCAAAACCTCAATCATAAAAACATATATTTAAGAATTGCCCAGCATTACACCCTTTGCTCGACAACTCGGCAGGTTCTGCGAGGTAAATGGTGTCAACATGGTGAGATATCGTACGAGACAAGGGAGAGTGACACATTTAGAGGTTTTTAGGCATTTGTGTCAAGAGATTGCATTGTATGTGCCTTTGTCTTATTTTGCAAGAAGATAGACATTAAAAAACTAAGGAGGCACTAGTGCCTGCACAAACAAGTAGTATCTATCGGTGGGTCTTTGCATATTCTCTAAGGCCTATTATAAAGGGGGAAAGATTTGTGATGTTCCAGCCACATGGTGACCCGGGGGTGTCAACCATGGCTCATGAGGGATGCTGATAGTAAACAACATTAGTCATGGGACTGGGTCTCTGGTCGATCCAGGTGTCTAAACTGACCTAGGGTTGGATCGACCCGATTCGTAGGCAAATATGGTATTGCATGTAGGTCGAAGGCGTGTAATAAAGGTCTAAGTTGGAAATGGTTGATGGCTTGGTCAGACGGTTACGAGCTAGACTCGATGAGGTACGCAAGAGACTAGGCACTTGTGCACATTCCAACTGTTTGGCTAAATAGCAATGGGCGGTTATGCGAGTCCTTTCTGCATATGTTGGTTGGAAATTCGGGTTTACGAAGGAAGGTAGTTGTCAAGTTCAAGACGCGTGAGATTCATGTCGAGCGAGTTGACTTGAGTTGTTTGGTGCCATTCCACATGGCGAGCATGCAGGTCCCGAGCGGTTATAGTAATCAACGGAGTGGGGCAATTTTCTCCAGTGTGCGGTTGGAGAGCGGTTACGTCACTGCTTGTATAAATAGGCGAGCAACCTTCACAAGAAAAATAATGAGAGTGTGAGACTCAGATACATATGAGGGTTTATGAGAGGAGTCAGGTGGTGGTTACCATGTGATTACCGGCAACACACGGACGATGTGTGGCTGATCGTACGCCGGCGGAGGAGAAGCATGAGGGTGTGGCCATGATCTGAAGATGGCGAATTTTTGTAGGGCTTCTTGATGGTGCCTCCAGCCACCTGGGCAACGGTATGCAATTGTCTCCGGAGATATGCTTAGCGGATGAGGCTGTCATCCGATAGCTTTTGTTAGACATGATCTTATTAGGCTTGGCTTGGCTCGGCATTATGTGATTCGAGTTTGCCGGCCAGGGCCTTTTCATGTATATGAACTCGAGGCGTAGTATATGAGGTGGGTAATATTGTGTGTGCGTGTGTTAAGTCTTCCATTTGCATAATTATGTGCACGACGAGATAACTTAGATCCTTCCTGAACAAGTGTGATCAGCAAGGAAAACACGAGTGTTGGCGAGGGAGAAATAGGTTAGTAACCGTAGTAAATCAGAACCATATAAAACCACATATGACCAAGAAAACCTTCGAGTCCCCTTGAACAAAGTAAAACAGTAAGACCATACACTAGTCAGGTGCAATCGTATAATAATAACATAGGGCTGAGAAAACTAATTAGTCCCCCATATTCAAATAATGCGAGCAAAACAACCAGGTCACATGAATAAAACTTAACCATAGACGACTAAGAAAACTACTTAGTCCCCCATATTCAAATAATGAGAGCAGAATAATTTCAACCAGGTCGCATCAACATAATGAAAGTAAACCAAAGGTAACTAAGAAACTACTTAGTCCCCCCAAGTTAATGCAACCAAGTAGTTCAACCAGGTTATCTATCATCAACATGTTAAAGGAAATGTCAAGTAAACCCGCTTTTCACATAGGTCTCAAGATCAAGCAAATAGAATAAAAAGCACAAAGTCCGCAAAGAGCATGTAAATCAGACATGCGTATTACAACAAAGGGTATGTAAATCCAACATACCCGTTAAAAGAGATGTTAAGAACATGTGAATCAAACATGTCCATCACATAAAGTCTTACTAAAACAATAAGACAGTATGTAAGTCAAACATACTCACAAACTGAAAGAAAACATGTAAATAAAACCTGCTCCTTTCATCCTAGAATATGTAAATCAAGCATATTCAAGGAAATGCAAAAACATGTAAATAAAACATGTTCTTACACAAAACCATCCATCCATGTATTGACATATCCATAGAATCCATCATCGACCTAGTAAAAGCATCAATCCATGACCATGTCCATAAACCATCACCGACCTAATGAAAGTGTCAACCCATAGTTTGTGAAAGAGTGTATAAAAAACCTCAATCCATCACCGACCTAAACAAGCGCCAGGCCATTCCATATCCATAACGATGAAGCCATATATCGTTCTATGTAATGAGGTCGCATGAGGTCGCCGAGATCATAGCTAAGATCATAATAATAAAGTCGAGCTCGTAGGCGAAGGTCGCTGTTGATAATAAAACTGAGGTCGCAAGAGTAAAGTTGAGATCGCGAGGGTAGAGCTGAGATCATGAGGATAGAGCTGAGATCGCGAGGATAGAGCTGAGATCGCAGTATGGACAATGTGGTGTATGTGTTTGTATCCTTTGAGTATTTGGTAGCTCAAGATCTGAGAGTTGTGCGACTAGGCCGATAGGGATGACGCATGGAAGCATCAACACGAGTCATGGTGCAAAAGGTATGCGAGGCGAGCCGAGGCTATTAAAAAGTAGGGTCGATGAGTGAAGCGCTTGTACCAGTCCGTGGACCGAGACGCACAATGAGTTAGTTTGCTTTCGGAGGCGGGCGAAAATTTCGGCGCTTAACACCATCAGCCCGGTGCCCGAAGGTCTGCGATAAAAAATCAAGCAAGGTAGATGAAGAAAATATAAAATCCACTCTTTTATGAGATTTAAACGAGCGTACCTGATACATAGTCATATTGATGCCATAGGAAGATTTACCTCTCCTCGAATATCCACCTGTGCGAACCTCTTTACTTTCAGGTAGCAAAATTCCATGATCACCTTTCTGTGAATGTTTGGACGTGTGACCTGATATATAGCCTTAAATATTAGCGACCTTCTCGCGTTGAGTTGACCATCTCTGAATTAGATGTCGGGCAGTTCATAAATTTACCCTACAAAACCAAAATTAATACGAACTAAACAGGTAGACCTGCACTCAATCTGTTAGTATACGATCATAAGAATAATCAATAAGTAAGATGCGAGCATCGCAACCCTTACTCGCACCTATAATTATTAAATCAACCTTTTAGGCCTAATTAATCCTCCATGAACCTTTTCATCAAACCACATATAACTGATCCACTCTATGAGGCGAGCTGGAGGTAGGCCTCAAGACAACTTTCAAAACCTTTATTATAAATAGCTTAATTTGTACCCCTGACAAATTGTATTATCGTGGGCAATTATGCGAAAGTTAAAATTAAATGGAAAACATATCTTAAATATTATTGATCCTGTTGCGTTTGGTTGACACACGACCTTATCGCCATAGACTTCGGGCAGAAAAACAAATCAACCCTCCAACATTAATACAAAAAAATCCCATTAGAATCCAAATAAGTCCCTTCAGTCAAGAATTAAACCCCATAGGATCAAATAAACCACACGCATATCCCCATTATCTTAAACCATACAGAATCAAATAAAGCTAATTAGAATTCTCCCTGTGTGATTAATTCTTCATCGTCCATTCTACCAAACACGTGAAAGAGTCACAAGAACAATCTATCCAACTCCATGCATGATTATACCCCATCAACCCTTATGAATTGTCACATAAGATTTCTCAATTATGATAAGTAAAGCACACCACCAATTTTTTAAAAACCATAGAGAATTAGAACTTATATGTGAGGGTTTCATGATCGATTAAAATTGTGTATTCTCATGTATTTTGCTCAAGGACTCGATTTCCCTCGCATTCCCACATACGGCGCCACTTGATGCGACCAAAAAGATTGGTTCACCAAGAATAGAAAGTACTGACCTTAAATACGTGATCAGCGACCTGATCAACCTTATATATATGAGCAGCGACCTAATCGATCTCCAAGTAGATCCCGATGACCTGATAGATCCTGCAAAATAAAACCCAAGCCAGGCGGTGGACAGCCCCGGCGTAGGCCCTCCGATGCTTAAGTCAAAAAGTGTTAGAGACAGTTATGCGAGAGCTTAAACGTAGGATAAAATCAACTTAGAGTAAGAAGTGAGGCCTGTGTCCTCTTTGTATATACAAGAGACAAGAGATGTATTCCCAATTTAGGGTCCTCATCTCCTGTATAAGAGCTCGCCTCTCCTAAAGGACAGCTCGCCATAACATCCGTAAGCTCCATGATCCATGATAATTTGAGATGAGAGAATTATTCTACATAAAATTGTATAAAAAGAGAGAATAATGTGAGCTCCATGATAGAGAGAAGGGTGAAGTTGAAGTTGTGTTGATAAATAAGGGCCTGAATCTCCTATTTATAAGATTAATTAGACTTCTCCACCTACTAATAAGATTCTTTCATAGATATAACTAAATCTCCTAATTGTACTCAATCTCCATAATTAGAAAATATTCTCATATTAGGATTCTTACTTTCCATAATTTCATAATAACCATAAAAATATATTATTACAATGTTATCAACCTGCCAGGACGTAGAACTTTCTACCCTTTCATTACTTTCTTACCATATATAATCAAGTCGATTTTTGATATTGTATCATGCACATATCTAGAAGTAGAGTTAAAAGCCCCTTAATTCTCAATTCCCCTTTCAAAACAACAAAATTCAAAGATAAAGCGAGAAAAATCCGTTAAAAAAAATTATGCCCCAAGAATAAAATGGCCTGAATTAAAGGAAAAAGAAAGAAAAAGGCTCGACAGCAAACATGCAAGACACATATGACTCACAAAATAACATACAAATCGAACCTAACATCACAAAACTTGAAATGGTTACAAAATAAAAAAGGCTCATTTTTAGGCACCAACAAAAATAAATAAGAATCTCTTACAAATTGGTTTTCCCGTCGTAATTTATTCGACCAATAAAACCACTTAAATTGCTAGAAATCCCCTTCGATGTCGATTGAATCCATCTCAAACTTGAAATCTGCAAGAGTCGAGGTGACTCGTGGATTCGGACTCGACCCTACTGATTTTCCTATCACACTTGCAGTGATCACGCACCATCAACATGAACACGCAGCGACGATGACTAAATTTATGACCAACGCACTATGGATTTTTCGATGATTAATTTCGTGGCGGATTGATTTGAGATAAATGATGATGATATATCATCACTGCGAATTTGGGGTGGGGTTTGGCATATTATTTTGGGGAGAAAGAGTGATCAACTGAATTGTAGAAACAGAGAGAAGACAAGAGCCGAGGGTGAGGCGTGAAGATGAAGGAGTTGAGGGGCAAATTGTCCTAATTTTGGGGCAAATAAGTTATTGGTGAAAAGAAGAGCAAGAACTGTACTTAATGGACAAAAAAAGGGTATAATTAAATAAATAATATATATTTAAATAAGAATTAAAAAGATGTTATAGTTTGGAAAAAACTTACATTTTTGTGGCGGGACGCCATTCCCAGACCCGTCCCGCCCACTGGGACGCTATTCCCAAAAGCGTCCCGAACCTAAATTTACACCCCAAAGTTTGTTGGGGCCGAACTGAAAAAAAAAATTCTGGGGGTCGGGACGCTTTTCGGAATAGCGTCCCGAGGTGGTTTTGAAAAAAAAACCGCGGGGTCGGGATGCCACTGGGACAGGCGTCCCGGGGTATTTTTGCAAAAAAAAATAAAAATTAGGCCCTATAAACACCAACACACGCACACCTCCCTCCCAGAAACAACAGCAACAAGCAAAGCAGCAGCATTCGGGCGACGGGACGCGAGGAGGAGCGGCATTCTCCAGCCCATTTTTTTTTCAGGTAAGTTTAATTTATTTAATTTACTTTAATAAATTATTATTAGTTGTTAGGTGTGTTAATATTCATTTTTTATGAGATTGATAGTTGTTTTTTGTTTAATTGAGTTTATATATTTGTGAATTTAAATGTCAATATTTATAGAATATGTTTGGGAATTTTTTTTAGTCAATTTAAATGTGAATTTATATGTTTGTGAATTTATATGTTTTTGTTAATTTATATATATTTGTTAATTGTAGTTGTTAATTGCTTGTAAAATTTAAAATTTTTGATTAGTGATAAAATTATTGAGTTTATATATTTGTGAATTTAAATGTAAATATTTATTTAATATGTTTGGGAATTTTTTTTAGTCAATTTAAATGTGAATTTATATGTTTGTGAATTTATATATTTTTGTTAATTTATATATATTTGTTAATTGTAGTTGTTAATTGCTTGTAAAATTTAAATTTATTGATTAGTGATAAAATTATTGAGTTTATATATTTGTGAATTTAAATGTCAATATTTATTTAATATATTTGGGAATTTTCTATAATCAATTTAAATGTGAATTTATATGTTTGTGAATTTATACATTTTTGTTAATTTATATGTTTTTGTTAGTTGTAGTTGTTAATTGCTTGTGAAATTTAAATTTATTGATTAGTGATAGAATTGTTGAGTTTATATATTTGTGAATTTAAATGTCAATATTTATTTAATATGTTTCGGAATTTTTTGTAGTCAATTTAAATGTGAATTTATATGTTTGTGAATTTATATGTTTTTGTTTAATTGTAGTTTGTTAATTGCTTGTGAAATTTAAATTTATTGATTAGTGATTAAATTATTGAGTTTATATATTTGTGAATTTAAATGTCAATATTTATTTAATATGTTTGGGAATTTTTCGTAGTTGTTAATTGCTTGTGAAATTTAAGTTTATTGATTAGTGATAAAATTATGTGAATAATTAAAATTGTTAAGCGCACATATGGCGAATATGTCTTCTGGAAATGAATATGACATGCATGCATCAATTCTACGAGAGGAGAGTGGATATGAAAATGTAGATTCCATCGAGCATCATCCCCCACCGTCGATCCCGAACTACCTCGTTGATTGCTTCGGACCAGATGAAGGAAGCAATTCTGAAAATGGTTTAGATGAACTAGATGATGATGGTCATGAAACTGACGAGGAAATTCTTTCAGTTGGTGAGTAGCGTACCAGATGAAGATCCTTTTGAACCTACCTTGGATGAACTTGCGCCTACAACCCATAAACGAGCGGATAGAGGATCGGCACTGTACAAGAACATACCATTTTTTGATCACGTATACGAAGATGTTCCTATTGATTCTATTGGTGTCCCTCAACCGGACCTGTACTACAATAAAGACGAAGGAGTGTTGAGAATAGGCATGATATTTAGAGATAAAAGACATTTGATGCGGGCTGTCAAAGATTACTCCGTGCGCGTCGCCAAGTGTTCGTATAGAGTGGTAGAAAGCAATCCTACGATTTGGAAAGTTGTTTGCATGTCGAATTCACTTGGTGAGAATCATGTAGATATTAACGAATCATATGAATGCGGATGGTGGCTCCGCGCTAGTTTACGGAAACGGAAGGGTGCTTGGGTAATCACAAGATTTGGTTTTGGGCACAGATGTCTCGCATCTTTTACACGTAATGATCACCCCAATTTGTGTAAAAATATGATTGCTATGCTCATTACCAGCCACGTCGAGCAGGATCCATTATATAGCGCCTTACATGTCCAGCAGGCTGTCAAACAAGAATATGGTTATCTTGTGCCGTATCACAAGGCGTGGCAAGGTTTGCAGCGGGCTCGTGAAAATGTGTACGGGATGTGGGAGCATTCGATCCAATATTAAACAAAATATATGGAGGCCTTGCAGATGTACAACCCGGGGACCGTGGTCGAGTGGCGACATAAATCTTCTGGCATTCCCGACGTGAACATGTTAAGATTTGTATTTTGGGCATTTCGACCATGTATCGAGGCTTTTAGACATTGTCGCAAGGTGATCAGTGTTGATGGAACCTTTTTGGTTGGAAAGTACAAGCACACGCTGTTGATGGCAGTTACAGTTGATGCCAACCAACAAGTCGTGCCACTAGATTATGTAGTTGTTGATACAGAGAGTTACAGCTCGTGGCATTGGTTCCTTCACATGGTTGCAAAATATATTATTCGCGACATAGAAGGGGTTTGTCTTATATCTGACCGGAATGTCGGACTACTCAGTACACTAGAACAAGTTTCGGCATTCTCTTCTAACGTTTTTTGTTTGCGACATGTCTCTTCTAACTTCAATACGTATGCCAGATCTATGAAATTGAAGGATATGTGTTTCAAAGCTATAGCAGAACCCAGGGTTGCAGTCTTTCCCAAAATAATGGAGCAGATTAAGGCGCTTGATCCGAATGTATTTGCCTACCTTGATGGCATTGATAAGAGCAAGTGGACACTGTCCCACGACGGCGGAAAACGGTGTAGCATCCTCACAACCAACATGTCCGAGTGCATCAATGGAGTGATGAAGTGTGCTAGACGGCTCCCAATAACTACCATCGTCCGAATCACATTTCTTCGAAGTGTTCAAAATTTTAATGATCGTTTGAAAGGTGTGACAAGAGTCCATAACATGCAATAATTTTGGCCTGATAAGATATATAATCTATTTAGAGAAAGACAGCAATTAGGGTCATCTTACCATGTTTTGGGCTTTAATTGGGCGGCAAAAACGGCTGAAGTCTTTGTGAAGGTCAGCGGAGGAGCTCGTAGTCGAGTCTTTCGAGTTTCCTTGTCGAGAGTAGAATGCTCATGTGGTAGATGGGTGAGCAGCGGTATTCCGTGCTCTCATGCAATAAAGGTGTGTACCGAATTTAGAGCGGATCCCCATGTTTACATCCTAGATTACTACAGCACTACTGCGTACCTACGCACATACTCTGCTGGGGTATTTGAACCGTTGCCCGATGCGGAGGATTAGAATGAGGCAAGTTTTGAATTGGTTCATGATCCACACACGAGGAGGCAACAAACCGTTGGACGACTCAGGGGTAGTAGAATCCCCAACGAAATGGACCAACCCCAAGTACGCGCAAGATAACAATATGTTCTGGTTCCAGGCATTGATGTTAGATACGGCGATGATCTTTCCACGAGTTCGATGTTGTAATTCGCTATCACTTTCAGAAGTTGTAATTCGCATTGCTTTGAACATTAATAATTGTTGTTGTATGAATTCCCTAAGTAATTTTTGGATTTGTTGTTGTATTTCTTTTATATTGTATGCACTTGGCTTGTTAAAAAATATGTATATTTATCTCATTTATATGTAACAAAAACAACAACAAGAATAATAATAATAACAACAACAACAACAACAATAATAATAATAAATTTATTAAGTAATACTTCACTCTTGTATGAATTTATTAAGTCCTGCAATTTTTGTCTAATATTTAATTCTTGTAATATTTCATTTTTGATTGTTTCTATGTATCTATCTTGTAGATGGCATCATCGCTCTTGCGCCGATAGAGTTTACATAGATCGAGCAGCGTTGTAGGTGGTCGTATAGATGGGGTTCTGACGGTGAAGCGTGCAGCTGGTTATATTTTTTGGGACGAGCGTAATGGTCTACATCCTCGAGTTATGTCAGTGCTACATCGCTTGGGATTTTACGGGGTCGCATGTTGCAGGGCGATTACGAAGCTAAACGCCCATTTGGTCACCGCACTAGTTGAGAGATGGCGCCGCGAGACGCATACGTTTCATCTGCCTAGGGGAGAGGCGACGATCACTCTCCAGGATGTGGCTGTTATTTGGGGACTTTCCATTGAAGGTGCCCCGATGATCGACGATGATGCAAAGTGGAGTAGGGAGGAATGGGCGGAGTATGTCAGGTACTACATAGGCCTGAAGGTGGAGTATGAGGTGGAGATGAAAGGTGCGAGTCGTTTGAAACTCAAGACGTTGAGTGAGCACCTCAGTAGACGATGGCCAGATGATGACACGCCACAGGACGAGGTCGTGCAGTACGCTCGTGGGATTGCACTTTTATTGTTAGGTTCGTTGTTGTTGCCAAGCACAACGAACAATTACATTTTCGTAAGATACCTACGTCATTTTGAGGATGATGACACGGCATCGGGTATTAGCTGGGGTAGTGTTGTGCTTGCACATTTATATCGTCAAATGTGTATGGATGTGGAAGATGATAAGAAGACGATCAGTGGTCCGTAGGATTTATTACAAATTTGGTCCTGGTCCCAAATTTCATTTGTCAAACTACATACCACGGGCAGTTCTCTCAATCTTCATCGGGCCATTTACGATGTAGCCGAAGACGTCACGTTGCCCGTACTGCCGTATGGTGCTAGGTATAATTTTTAATTGGAATACTAGTTATACATCTATTATTAATCATTTCCGTTTTAATAACCTTTCATGAATGTTATCGCAGGTGGATCTTGGAGTATATTTATACTCGGAGCTCTAGAAATACGCTACGAATATTTCGGGAGTCACTTGATCGGTTAAACCAGTCAGAGGTGGAGTAGTGAATAAATATTGCTTATATTGATAATATGGTGCAAACTGATGACGATTATTCAAATGTGCAATGGACATGGGAACCCTACGATTTGGATGCACTGGAGATACAAGTATTGGGGGAAAGATGTTTGACTCAAAATTGGCTAAGCAAGTGCCCACTAATATGCTGGTTGATTGTTGAGTACCATTTTCCCAATCGGGTGACCCGACAGTTCGGCATACGTCAAAGTACACCAGTGAGCAACGATGTTGACGTGGAGGCATTGCACAATGTCTCTCGGGCACATGAGCATCACTTTCAATGGATTGTACGTCATCATGCCTGGATTCAGGCATGGGAGGTACAATGGTCCACGAGGATAGAAGGCCCTATAGTTCAGAGAGATGCGGATGCGGGAGCGGATATCGGAGTTGGTATCAGCAGAATACACAACGTTTCATCACTCCTCTGGAGAGACATGCAGAGGGAGGATACCAGCCTTCGGACGTCGGCGTTTACGAGGCCATTGTAACAAATCTTATTCACTCTTTTCCCACCAAATGAATTTAATTATTCCTTAGTATTGATGTTCATTCGTCTATGTTTTGTAGGGTACTTGAAGTCAGCGACTCCGCCATGTCTCTTCACATGCTAGAGACAACGATTTTGACTCTTATCGTCGTATGCACGCTGTAGTTGATTCGGTCGTTGATGAGATGATGAAATGGCTTCATATTCGTGAGGAGTTACATGAGGATATGCCAGATGAGCGCACGACATATGCATCCGGCAGCGGAAGAAGAAGCATATCTGGCCCGTTGATTTGTATCTTTTTGTACATATTTTCATTATCGTTTTTATTTCACGTTGCGTGTTTTTCGCTTGCTTTTTGTTGATTTAGGAGTCGGGTTGGCCGTTTTTCGTATTTCTAGATTTTCTTAGTTTTTATACGTTTTGTTATTAATTTTCGTAGTTTTTCACGTTTCCGTTTTTCTTGGCCGTAGGACGTCCAGGCGGGGCCCACTCTCGTTTGGGATCGTTGATACTCGACTCGGGAATGGACGGACAAAGGAAGGAAGCGCAGCGGACGAGGTTCGACAAACCGGCGGATGCGAAAAGAACGAGAAATCGAGCCGGGCGCTGGAATCCAGTCGACCGACTGAATGTTCAGTCGATCGACTGACCTTTAAGTCGATCGACTGACCCGGCTAAAATCGACTGGATTCCAGCGAGTTTTGAAGTTTTTGACAAGGCAGCCGATCGACTGCCTACCTGGCTGATCGACTGCCGTCGATCAACTGAGCCCCCAAGATCGACTGAATTACAGGGCTTCAAGCCAATTTTGACGGAACAGTTGATCGACTGCCGACAACACCGATCGACTGCCAGTCGATCGACTGCTTTTTCAATCAATCGACTGAAAAGCAGAAATTTTGAAGATTTAAGCAATCAGACGTCATTTCAAATGGCAACTTGCTCCAGAGTGGCTTTCTTCCCCAAGAAGCTCTCCAAACCAGAAAACATTGTCTTTTTCATGTTTTTAGCTCATTTTAATTCCTATAAATTCTAGTAAGTAGATATAGATTAGTTAAGTTAAGATCTTAGTTGTTTCATCTTCAAGCTTTGTTTTAAATTTCATTTGTGAAGAATCTTTCAGCTTTCAAGCTTTTCCTCATTCAAGCTTTGTGTAATCAAGTACATTTGGTAATCTCTTTCCTTTAATATAGCTTAATTTCCATGTTATTTTCTCTTGATCTTATATTGAAGTTTGGTTCTTGGTTTGTGGTTGTTTTGATCTTTCAAAATTCTCAATTTCATTTTATAGCTTTCTAGCTTATGAACTTATGCTTTTAAGTTATTAAGTTGTATTCAATTTCTATGTTTGTAAAAGTTTATTAAGATCTTCCTTTTAAACCCTTAAATTAATGTTAAGAATTTTGTTGACTTATTCAAATGAGTTGACTTTAATTTTCCCTCCATTCTCCTAATTTCAAATAATTAAGTTTTAATAAGTTAATTAGTTTAAATTGATCATTTTTAATATAAGCTTCAATTTCCTTTAAATGTTTTAATGTTTTTAAATCTTAAGTTTCAATTTACATCTTAGTTATAAAAACCGAATAATGACTATCGTTTTTTAGGGATAAATTAGCCTAATCGAACCGACGATAAGAACGAATAAGAAAACCGACGACCGATCACATCCATCCTCGAGAGACACGACTCAGGACAACTCACCGCATCTACAGTCGACTCCGTACTATTGCGGAGACGATTTCTAGAGCGTCGAGAAATCTTCGATCAAATTTTGGCGCCGTTGCCGGGGATGGATTAAGGCCAATGGCATTCTTAATTATTCTTATTGTCGTCGTAATATAATTAGTTAGCAAATTGTTTTCCATTCGATACGCGTGATCTTTTTGTTGTTGTTGTGTATGCAGGGTAGACGATCGCTCAGACAGGAGTTGACTCCATTCTTGCCTAACCCCGAAAGGTTGCGACGAGACGCACGAGACGCTTCAAGGCAAGACACGTCCGACGTCCCGTTGCCTCCTTTATTATCTTCGTCAATAGACGAGCAAAACATGGCCACTCCGTTTGAAAATTTGACGCCCCCTGCCCCTGCCCACGACAGCCAAGGGGTTCCGCCTCCACCGGTGTCGACCGGCCCCGCAACGTCACCTCAAGCGGCGACTCATCAAGACCCACATCCGGTTTTCGCGACGACGTTCGACCAAGGGGGAAATGGTTTTACGAACCAAGACCCCCAAAGTTCGAACACTCAGTTTCACGGGAAAGGATTTTCGTTGACGGCGGGCGCTCGTGGATAGTCTTGAGGTATCGGATTTCGGAATTGAGGCACGGGCCCGGTCGGATGCGGAAATCGAGGCTCGTGCGTGTGAGGGGCGTAGTGTGGACCTTGATGAAATTGTCTCGGGACTTGGAACGGCGGTTGATATGGGAACGGTGGCCCTTCGATTATCGGGCCTTGGTAGGGCG
>BMAC01001342.1:0-21461 GCA_014905375.1 Phtheirospermum japonicum
GCGAAGATGCTGTAAAGAAAAAAAAAGGGGGGGGGGGGGGGGGGAGCATACGGCGATGATGAAATCCAAAGGCCATCCCAAGCAGTAATCGGTGTTGGGCCAAGGTGGAGATTGTTATAATAATTGTGGCCCAATCCCTGAAGCCCATTCCTGCAACCCACTACCTGGCAGCCCAAACAACCACGACCCAACTCCGCCGGGCGGGCGATCCGGATCCGCCTAATACATAATCTCGACCGCCGATTTCAGGGCTTCAATCTGGACCGTTCCTTTCACCTTATAACCCCAACATCAGAACCCTAGCCCTTACTTTTGCACTCTCCGCCTCTCTCTCTTCGGCTCCTCTCTCTCTCTCTATCTTTGGTCTTCTTCTTCCTCTGGTTCTCCTTCCTTGCCGGAGAATTGGACAGAGTTCGTGAAGATATCGTGATACCCTGAGAGTGAGTGTGTGGCGTGTGAGCTTGGGACTGGGGTTCGAGTCAACGAGGGGTTTTCCCGGTTCGCCGCCTTGGGTCGTGGTCCGAGGGTTGTCCGCGGCTGCCGGCGGCGGTCTTGGGTCTTTGGGAAGCTGCCGGTTTTACTGCTGTGTATTAAAGGGGGCCGCACGTTTGGAGATCTGAGACGGAGGTTTTCAGATCTACTGATCGTCCTTATTCCGGCGACCGACGGCAACAAAGGGGGTTATCGTTTCCTATTTCTTGCTGTGTTTATTTTTCTTTCTTCCGTTTATTATTTCTTGTCACCCACTGATTTTGTATCTAGGGTTTCAGGTAGCATTCGTAGTGTACTTCGAGCACTCGGACCTGACTTGGAAGGAAGAGGCTGGTGGCCGGATTTGGGGCTAACTACGGATAGAATTGACCACTGTCCGGGCCCCTTTTGACCAAGCTTGAGAAACAGAGAATTTGAAAGGATGAAACTGCCCCCGTGAGTGTTCCGCTGCGCTCAAAACCGATCAGCCATGAGTCGTTCGACGGTCGGCTACGCACCCAACAGTGGTATCAGAGCGTAGACAGCCATCCAACGCTCCGGTGAATTGGGGTTACCTAGAGCCCCGCTCTGGTATAAATTGCTTGACCTCTCGTTTTAACTTTGTGTTGTTTAATATCGCTGGTCGTATGTTCTTAATTGGTTGAGGCATTGTCGGGGTCAGAATTGACCACTGTCCGGGCCCCTTTTGACCAAGCTTGAGAAACAGAGAATTTGAAAGGACGAAACTGCCCCCGTGAGTGTTCCGCTGCGCTCAAAACCGATCATCCATGAGTCGTTCGACGGTCGGCTACGCACCCAACAGCTCTTCACGTAACACTGAGCCTCGATAAGACCAAGATGACGACAAAACGGGCAATAGGACGGTATTTTTTTCAAATTCGATATCAAGCTCGATTCGCGTATCATCACAACGAACGACAATTTTCCGTGGAAGGTTTTTTTTCCAAATTGATACCAACACAAACCCGAGAGAAATCCCCCCGAGTTTTGTTAAGCATCGGCCCGTCCAGTTTTAGAAAATCCCCCACCAAACTAGCAATCGTTTCAAGGGTCCCCAAATCGAACCATTCAAGGGGAAGGTCGAGGATCCGAATCCAAACCGGTACAACCGGGGGTTCGCTTTTGAAATCAAAGTTTGGCGACCATTTAAAAATGTGCATCGGGAAATTCCCAATCGACAACTCCCGTCTCATTCACAATTTCGAAAACATCCGTTCACCAATAGCACTAATAACAACATGCCTAGAATTAATGTGCGTTAATTTGCAGCCCGAACATCCCATTTTGACAAGTTGCGAGCGAATTACCTGGTTTTTTGACTTACCAAACGAAAATTTCCCGACGATGGCGTGCTTAAAATCGACCGAAGCTTGCAAACGTTCCGGGACGGAGAAAATATCTTCCGGGATATCAAGTGACCTGTCGACTGAGCCGAGGGCCGGGTCGAGCTTGAGTTTCTAGCCAAAACCGCTTCCACGTAGGATTTTACGAGGGCGGAAGCTGTCGGGGCTATCGGGCCGGGGGGCGGGCTTTGCGTGTTTTGAGCATTGAGAATTGGTTGAGCCTGAGTTGTGGGTGGTGCAGGAACCACGGAGGTCTTTTCGGCAACCCTTGCAGCGGCAACGGCGCCAATTTCTCTCTCTTCAAGCGAAAAATTACCGTTTGATGACAAAACCAAACTTGTATCTACCATTTAATTCTTTTAATTAGTTTTTTCTCATATAGGCCAAATTAATATTATTAATTAATAAATGGTAGATAGGAATAAATTGTATTGCCCCTAAATAAATTCACGTGGAAAATGAAGATTTATTAAACGCTTTTCCACGTTAGTACAATGAAATTTTAAAAGGATTTTCCACGTTAGTATGAAATTCTCAAATCCCATTAAATTAGTAGAAAATTTTACAGTATGAATATCTAAAGGAGCGTTAATTAGTACGAAATTTTATTAGTATGAAATTTTAAAGGAAAATAAGGACCAATCCGAAAAATCAGTTCGATTTGATAAGTATTAAGGGTGAGATTTGGGGATGAAATCAGAAAAATTTTATTTGTGCGCTTTTCGCTTGAAATTATGGGCGTAGAAGAAAATATGTACAGGTTTAGTTTGTAGGGTATATTTGTAATGTGTCTATAGGAAATAAATATAAAAGATATATGAAATATCTATTGGACTTAGTGGAATACGGTCATTTACTTTTGGCCTAAATGGTCAAAACCCCTTAAAAACATATGTTAGGTTGTAATACAAAAATGTGTTGGGACGCTGTTGGAATAGCGTCCCGCTCACATTCTAGAAGGTACAAATAGTAACCGTTCTACAATGTGAGCGGGACGTCATTCCCAGCAGCGTCTCGGACCTACAGCGACATTCTAGAAGGTAGATATAAACAACCGTTCTAGAATGTGAGCAGAACGCCATTCCAAAGGCGTCCCAAATTTAAAGTGACTTTCTACTCTTTTTTGGGCTGAAATGAAAAAAAATAATTAACATTTTCACAAAATTAATAATTTTCTCATTTACAAATAAAATCAATTTTATTAAATAATTAACAACTAAACAAGAAACGAATAAATTCGAATTTTCTCATAATTAATGATTTCTCACAAAATAAATAAATTAAGATTTTTTTTCACATAATTAATAATTTATATGTTTGTGAAATTTAAATTTATTGATTTGTGATGAAATTATCAATTATGTGAATAATTAAATTTGTTAATATGTCAATTGATTTATTTTGTGTAAAATTTTTAATTCTGTGAAAAAATAAAATATATGAAATTATTAATTATGTGAAAAAAGTCTTAATTTACTTATTTTGTGAGAAATCATTAATTATGTGAAAATTCGAATTTATTCATTTCTTGTTTAGTTGTTAATTATTAATTTTGTGAAAATGTTAATTATTTTTTTTCATTTCAGCCCCAAAAAAGAGTAGAAAGTCACTTTAGGTGCGGGACACCTTTGGAATGGCGTCCCGCTCACATTCTAGAACGGTTGTTTATATCTACCTTTTAGAATGTCGCTGTAGGTCCGGGACGCTGCTGGGAATGACGTCCCGCTCACATTCTAGAACGGTTACTATTTGTACCTTTTAGAATGTGAGCAGGACGCTATTCCCAGCAGCGTCCCGACACATTTTTGTAAGTTTTTTTCAACCTAACATGTTTTTTTAATTCATATTTAAATATATATTATTTATTTAATTCCACCGTGGATTTGTGGCAATTAATCTACCAAAATACAATGATAATGGTATCGTAAGAAGTAGTATATCCAGTGTAACATCCATACATCCAATGCATATATATTTTTTTATTTAATTACAATCATGCATTTAAAAAAAATATATATATATAATCTTAGCCCCAAACTAGTCACTATAAATTATTTTATACTTTAGTTCTAAATGATTTAATAAACTCTATATAATAAAAATTTCTAGTGCGATTGTTTAATATATTATACTCAATTTTAGAGACTATTATATTATAGTTGTATTCTATATAAATTATCTAAAAATCTTTTTAAAATCTTATTATAATCAAATTAATAGATTTTAGTTTAAATAATCTAAGAATTCTATTTAAACGAAATTATAGTTCGTTTTCAAATAAAATTATAATATCGACTTCTAACAAWTTWTTATAATTATTTAGTAATTTAATTATTTAAATTACTATTAAGTCGTATATGAAATAAATCTCGATTTCTGAAAATTATTATAATTTAGTTATATTATAGTTATTTTACTTATTAAAATATTATTGGATCGTTCACGTAATTATTTTAGTTTTAAATCTTAAATCATCTAATGGATCGTTTCTTTTGGACTTTAGAAACGAYCCCAGCAACAAACCGAGCCCACTGAACTCCCACCCTAACTTTCCTAAATTAAACCCAACTTTAGTTTAAAAGCAAAATCTTATTCTTTTTCCTTCAGCCGCTTTCAAAACTCTCCAGTCTTTTGCTTCTTTTTTTTGTTTCTCTGCAAATCAGCCGCAAGCAAACAGGTAAAATCTTTCTTTTATTTTTTTTTATTTTTATTTTTATCTAAATCCAAATATCCGGCAACCATCGCAACTGATCGGTTGCCGATTTCTAATCAACCCTGCCAAATTCTCAAAGTCGCCACTGTTAAGCCTCGACGACCTGATCGTTAGTCGCCGACACCAAACTAGACCCCTGTCCAAACCCGAGCAACCACGGCCCGACTTCCAGTCGCCGACAGCCACAGCAACGTCGCCAACCATCCCTGCACGAATCCCAGCCAGCACCCCTGCCAACATCACAGAAAACTACAGCCGCAGCCCGATCAAAACCCGTACACCAACACACCCGACACGTCGAATGATCCAAATCTCCATCCGACAACCCCCAGCAGCCCCACGCTGAACCACACGGATCACCACCACCAACCACAACCAGACTCGACAGCCACACCGCCACGACAAAATGACCCGAAACCCACAGACCCAACCAGACACCAGCCCAACATCCATCGTCCACCAGCAACCCGAACAACCTCGACAACAACCCGAACAACCTCGCCAACAACCCGAACACATCCCGACAAACCACCCACGAGAACCAGCCCAGCCACCTGCCGACTCAGCCACCTTCCAGCCTGACAACCACCAACCACGACCACTGCCGTACAACGACCATCGACACCACAGCCCGATCGTCCACCACGTCGAACCATCCGGATCGCCGAGTCGCCACCCAACCGCCGATTCGACAGCCACGTCAAACCACCACCGCCAACTACAGACCCCCGAGAACCAGCCCGTACGTACAAGCTCGAAACCAAGACCCAAACTTGAAGCCACGGCCGCCCGTTTCAACACAACACCAAGCGCACCCCGTTTCACGGCCCGAACCCAACACAAATCCCAAACCACCACCTTACAAATCCCCATGTCAAACCACTGCCGGCCCGAACAAACCAAAAATCCCAATCAGCCGCAACCGATCGGCCGATCCAAATCGCAACCCCAACCACTGTTTCCAGCAGCCAGTTGCCACTTGTCGTCCATCGCCGCACGCCCTCGCCGAGTCGTCGCCAGGTGCTATCGCCGTCGGCCGAAGGAAGAGGTGCAGCGCCGTTCCTGATTTGGGAAGAAAGTCGCAGCCAAACATCGCCCGCCCTCGCCGGTTGCAGCCAAGCGTCGCCCGACGCCTGTCCGTGCTGCTGCGCCGTCCGATCGCCGTCGAGTGGCCGGCCATAGCTGCGCCGATTTCCACGCGAAGAAGAGAAAGGGAGAAATGGAAGTGGAAAGATACGGGGAAGAGGCTCTGGGCCGATTTTTGTGAATTGGGGACGAAAAGGGGCAGACGGGGAATTAGGGATTTAGAGATGAATCCCCTTTTGTTCCAACAACTTTTTCGATTTTGCAGATTGACCCTCCAGCTTCTTAACCCTTATCAATTGAAACCCCCAGATGTCCAATAACCCCTATCCAGCCCCAAATCATGTTTTAAGACTGCACTCCAGCCCTTTTTAATTATTATTACTATTATATTATTATTATAAAAATTATTATTGTTATTATTATTATTATTATTTATTATTATTATTATTACTATTATTATTATTAATATTATTATTATTATCATTTATATTACTATTATTATTGTTATAAAATTTTTAAAGATGAAAATACTAATTATATATATATACATTTTCTAATTGAATAGGTGACGAGCATTAAGGGGACTTAGGATTTCAACTACGTGCATTCACTCGACTTTCCACGACATTTTTACGAGGTAGGGACCACTGACTTGCCTATGTTAAATTTTATGTACTCAAATTTATGTGCTATGTGTATCATGCGATTCTATATTTCCAAAAACTAATATAGCCGTAGACCAAATGTGTCTGTGACCGGGGAAAAGGGTCATCGGGTTTATCCCAGCGTGCTATAACCACGAATTAAAACCAGAGACCAAATGTGTCTGTGACCGGGGAAAAGGGTCATCGGGTATATCCCGGCGCGTTTTAGCTGCAGTCAACTTATTCTCTACGTTAAAACTATGAATTCTATGATCGATTGTACTATTTGTGAGTTGTATGATTTTGCATTGGTTAAGTCAGTGTAACTATTGAGTACGTTGAGCTCATCCCAAATCAACAACATTTTTCAGGTASAAACGAAGATYTCGARCGGATGGGAGACGAGTAGAGGAATAAAAATGTTAATGTTGGTTTTGTTTTTCTTTAAAAATTGTTTTATTGTTTTAAGTAAATGTTGAACTAGACATAAAAACGCGGTTTTAAATTATAAACTCCCCTTGATGGTGATTTGATTATTTATATAATGATTATTTCCGCTGCGTAAAGTTTGAAAGTCTTGACATTTATTGTGACGCCAAGGTTTTGTCATATTTTTCTTAAATATAAATCCTATTTGACTAAAGTGAAATCGGGGCGTTACATCCAGTCACCCTAACGAACAGAATTTGGTTGGAAAACTGAGCAAAACCCTAAATACAGGCTATATGATGCGTGAGACACGTAGGGATATGATGTATATGTATGAATGCTTTGAATGTTTTTGGTGTATATTTTCACTATGTAGGAGTTGGTATTTATAGTTGAGGGAACACTTAACAAGGCAGGAAATCATAGGAATTAGGATTCCTAATACAATTCAACTACTTGTCTTACTCAACAAGAAAGGTTTGGAAGCTTACAGAAAATGCCCAAACTAATTAAAACCCAATAATTTAAATAGTTTGCAGTCCATCACCTTTAATGACTCAATTCCATAAAACAATGAATATCACTCATATGTCAGATATTTTCTCTTTACTTAGTAAATTTCACACCCTCTTTACCTTTCAAATGTTTACACGAACATATTTGGTCATTGACTTTTCACTCACTCGAATATGGATTTTTGAAAGTAAATATACCATGATAATATACTCGAAACGTAGATTAAAAGCCGAGGTTCGTTTTAACGACCCGTCTACATTTGGAATATTTGGCCAAAGTTACGATGTATAACTTTTCCAAATTCATTTTCTCCAGCAATCACCCACATGAGTGCAAAATCAATGTATGATGCATGTGACTCAGTTGCTCAGTTTTAGCTAAACATTATACATCAGGACAGGTAACTTGTGGTTTTATACCCTCCTTAGTGAAGTACTATTATATATACCTGTGTCCAAGTTTACAGTGTCATTGGACTATTCTGCTTACGAGTATACCAAGTTAGTGATACTCACGTAACAAAGTTTACACCATTTCTCAAGTTCTTAAAATTTTATCTATTTTGGCCACAGAATACCCTTGGGATTCTTAAGTGCTACGGTTGAGGCGGCCACTCCACTGCACTTAAATAGGTGACCTTGTATATCAAAAGTATCCTGCAATATTCCATCTTAATAGGTGTAAAACGTCATTAAAAGTCTTAGACTTAACCTCACCACTTTCAGCAGGCACACCACTTTGTTATACTTTCTAAAGATGGATTAGCTCAAGGCTAGATAGTATGTGTGTAAAACTGAACAGTATATAATTTGGTTATCCCATTGAACCAAGTTCTTCAGACCTCCAGCGATCATTGTTGGGTGTCCAATAAAGACCATTCTTTAATTATGGATTTTACCCCCATTCCCTCTAGCAATGTATGAAACTGATGTCTATTTAAATTCTTTGTAAATGAATCCGCAATATATACTTTGATTTCACATAATCAATAAAGATTATTCCTCTTGAGATCAATTCTCTAATGGTATTGTGTCTTCGACAAATATGTCGCGATTTACCATTATAGATTTCATGTAAGCCATTGCGATACTTGATTATCACAGTATATCATACTCGTTTGATACTGGCTCTTCCAATATGGAATGTCCTTGAGAAAATTTCGAAACCACTCAGCCTCTTCACCATATTTGTCCATATCTATGAATTCTGGTTCCATGGTGGACCGGGCTATGCATGTTTGCATTATGAACCTCCAAGACACAACACGTCAATCGATGGTAAAAACATACCCGCTAGTGGAGTGTGAATCCTTAGAATCCAATATCCATTTCGCATCACATTACCATTCTAGTACTTCTGGATATCTCATATAATGCAACCCATAATTCAGAGTATACTTTAAGTATCATAATACTCTGGTTAACCCTTTCCAGTAGTCATTGTTCGGATTACTCACGAACCTACTTAGTTTATTCACTGAATAAGCTAGATCCTTTCTAGTACAATTCGTAATGTACATAAAACTCTCAATGACCCTAGCGTATTCTAGTTGAGCCACTATATCACCTTTATTTTTCACCAAATGAAGATTATTGTCAAATGGGGTTTTAGCCATTTCATCATCAAACGCATTAAACCTTTTCAGTACCTCTTTCATATAATGGGAATGAGAAAGAACTATGTCATTTGAGTTCCTTATGATCTTGATCTCAAGGATCACATCGTCTAAACCTATGTCTTTCATATCAAGTTGTCTGTTAACATGTTCTTCGTATTTGTGATCATATCACGAGAGCTACTAAATATGTAATCAACATAAAGACAAGCGATGATAAAAGAGTTAGGTGTACTATTTCAATTAACACATTTGTCACATTCATTAATGCGAAAGCCATTTGACATCATCACAGTGTCAAACTTGAGATGTCATTGCTTTGGTACTTGTCTAAATCCATACAATGATTTAACAAGTCTGCAAACCTTGTTCTCTTGACCAGGAAACATAACCCTTCAAGTTGTTTTATAGATTTCTTCATCTAACTCACCATTCAAAAACACAGTTTTAACATCCATTTTTTGAATTTCAAGATTGTTAAATGAAGAAATCACCAAAAGCACTCTAATAGATGTAATTCTCGTTATAGGTGAATAAGTATCAAAGAAGTTGTATCCTTCCCTTTGTTTAAAACCTTTGGCTACCAGCCTAGTTTTATACTTATCAATCAAGCAATTAGCTTTATACTTTCTCCTTAGGAACCACTTGCATCCTAGAGGCTTATTACCATGGGGAAGATCGGTCAACCCCCATGTATGATTATGTATGATTGAATCAACCTCAGTATTTATGGCTTCATTCCACATAGAGGCATCAGGAATAGACAAGAACTCTTGAATAGTACGAGGTCATAATATAGTAAATAGATCATGAAATTTAAACTATACGTTTTAGCAATCCTCGCCCTTGTTGCACCTTGGTTCATCACCATCATCTTGTGATGTATCTTGAGCTGCAAGAGGTGTTGCTTCATCTTTAGCATCACGAGTTCTCTTGTTAGAACCATCACCATTTAATTTACAAGGATATATGTGTTCAAAAAATATTGCATTCCTTGACTCAATGGTCGTTCCTTCAGTCGCATCAAGTATATTAGATTTGTGTACCAAAACCTTATAAGCAGTTGATTTATATATATTTTTGTGTGTTTTCGTATGTTTTCGTGTCTTCTTTTGTGTGTTGTACTTGGGTTTGAGTTGTGTTTTGTCTTGTTTCTCTTTACTTTGCATTTTAATAGCTTGTGTTGACATTTTATTATTTTACGTATTTTTCTCGTATCTTTATGTTAGTTTGGTTTTCCTTCATTTTGGATAGTTGAGAGGACCCTAACGCATTCCTGAGAATCACCACAAGCTCATGTCAACAAAAATACAACCCAAACCCATAAAATGCAGCAGTCAATCAACACATCATCGAAAGGCCATCGACGCACAATTTCTGCCTGCATCGACAGCATGAGTCGATCAATCTGCCGATGACACCCCGCAACCATCGATTGACACACACCATCAATATGGGCCACCGATGCGCCCTTCCCCCCGGCATCGATACCATGAGTCAATCGGCCTACCGAGGACTCTCCACCACCGTCAATTGACACGCACCATCGATGAGGAATCAACACACAGTAGTTTCCCACTATCGATTGACACCTGGTTGATGATAGAGAACCAATCGATCGATGGCCAATCAATGGGAGGCCTTTTTTGGGCCATGTTTTGTCGAAATTACCATTTTTCCCCCACTAATCATTTCTATATGTAATCTTACACTTCTCAACTGAAAGGGAAAACTTTAGACTTCATTTTGGTACTTAGAAACATTTTTCCACCTAACTTAACCTCACCTTCTTCAAGTATGAACAAGAAGACCCATAGGTTGTTTTCTTCATCTTTTGATAACCATAATCTGGATTACTGTAAGATAGCTTGTGTGAAGTAGCTCTTATGTTTATGGTAAACTTTGTAACTCTTCTAGTTTGAGACTTGGATGAACTTATATTCATTGGGTAGTTTATGATTCATTGATCTATTGCATTTGGGCTGAGAAATGTGTGAATGTTTGAAACTATTGACCCTCTTGTATAATGTGCAGTTTAGAAGTTTAAGATTTTCATATTGTTAATGAAGCTTTTTTCTTTCCTCCATGTCATCTTCTTGCTCTAATTTCAAGCTTGTTTCCCTATTTGATATAGTGTAGAAACTAGGTGGTAAAAGCCAATGGGACTTGCCAAATTAGTCAAATTCTTGTCATTCATTTCCAAGAATTATTAATTTCCTTTGACTTTTGATTTGTACTTTGAATGCTCTTTTTCCCTCCATGTCTTATTCTAGCTCATTTGTCCAACTTTTAGCTTTAAAACATTTCATGACTTGCACTAATGTTTTCCTTAATATGTTGTTAAATCTTTCTTCAAGTTTTAGTGTAGCTATGTTTCTCTAGTTTTCTAAAACTAAAACAAACTACATTGATCTTGTGTTTAGCATAATTGTGTAAAAATGAACGGTTTATTTCTGATTGCTAAAAAAAGTAAGTACAAAAAGTTTGACTCAAAATTTGGCGTCGTTGTCGGGGAATATCAAATGCTTTAAGATGTTCATTCATGTGTAGTAATTAGTTTAGTTTAGTTCACTTTCAACTTGATAAATGTAATTTTTTTGTTGAGTGTATGCAAGGAAGACGAGCACTTGGTGGAGATCTTACCCCTTTCATTGACAACATCAATCGAGTTTATCGTACGAGAGCCGCACTTGGAGGGGTTAAAGACAATATTCCTCAACAAGAACATCTAGATGGGCCACCGATGGCTCACCCCCAAGCAAATTCAAACTTGTGCGATGATCAAAACGAGCAAGACCATCACGATGCTCCACCACCATTCATGAACCAACATAATCCCGATGCACAAATGCCCTATGATAGCCCCAAAAATTCAAACTTGGGTGCTTCTCCCAATACTTAAGTGGTTTATGTTAATCACAACCACGGTCCACACGGACACCATCACAGCACTCCACCAATCCACCCATCTCCACCTTACAATCACGCTCCACGAGCACCTCACCCACATTACCATCAAGTGCCTCATAAGCCACAATAACTATACTTTTCACAAGCTCATCAAGAATCCATGGGGCCTTAATGCATAAAAATGGGAACTACGACCCTCAAGAACCTCGGCCATCTTGTAATTCGAGAGTATGCTCGGATCGTGATCAGCCTGTCCACGTTATGAAACTATTTGGGCCCCACGGCCTGAGATTACTAGCTCAAGGCAATTCACTTCAACCAATTGATTTCCTTTTATAGGCTACCAAATGAAGACCCTCTCAACTACATTTGTGAATTCTATTCCATCATTCAAATGTTCCCCCTTCATAAGGAGTTAGTGAGAATCAACTCAAGATGTGATTCTTCACCTACACCTAGAAAGATCTAGCCAAGACATGGCTCATGTCTTTAGTGCCTGACTCTCTCAATAATTGGGACATGGTCTACAATCGTTTTATGAGAAAGTACTATTTTAATCAAATGACAGCTCAAATTCAGGTGAAAACTGTCTCGTTTAGTCAAATGGAGGGAGAACTTTTTCACGAGGCTTGGGAGTGTTTCAAAGGGCTTATTACTCAACGCCCACATCACCAAAATTGACTCGAGCTAATTAACCAATCTTTCTATAATGGAATTTTTCTCAACTTTCAATACATGGTTGATAATGTCGCCGGTGGAGATGTCGGTTCCTCAACGGATCAAGAGATTTAAAATATCTTCGAGTCCATAAGCTACAATTCACAACAAAAGAGTGCTCATTTTAAGAAGATAGCCATTCATGGGGTGACAACCTCTCATAACTCTCATGAAGACATGAAGAGAATTGCCGAGTTGACGAGGCAAGTGGACTCCTTTCAAATCCAAAATACACTTCTCTCTCAAAGTGTACCTCAACCACCACTACCTACCGAGACATATGGAGTTTTTGAAGTGTATGGGCATGGGGACAACCTTTGCTAAGCCACGTTTGAGCCACCTGAGGAGTTCGAGCAGAAAGTTCAAGTGATTCAAGGATATAAAGAAAACTAAGATGACCAAGGGTATCAAAATCATTATCCTCGTAACAATGACCCGTACTCACAAACGTATAATACGGTTTTGAAGAATCACCTAAACTTTTCATGGTTGAACAACCTTAATGGAGGCAACTACTATTCAAGACCTAGAAAATAAAGTACCTTTGCCCCTCAACAGTCCTACCAACAACACCAAAGGGGGTAAAGTTCTTTCCAAAACTAGCCATCATTCCAACCGGTGCAACAAGCTCAAGTTCCTTTCCAAGCGGCCCCACCGGCTCAAGCTCCCAATTTGCCTTCTCTCGATGAAACATTACGAACACTTAATCATTTTATGCAACTCTCCAAGAAGTGTATGGATAGGCTCAAAACCACAATTGGACAACTTGCTACTTAAATAGGGAAGAATGATCCCAAGATGTTGCCGAGAAATACAAATCCAACCCATCACCATTTTACGAAGTGGGAAAGTTTTCAGCAATAATATCTCATCGCCCGAGGATGACTCTCTTTCTTCATCTCTCATTCAAGATATCGTGCTTGACCAAATCCCGGTCATGCCATTGGTCACTCATAGCCGATACCCATCCCCAAAGGACACAAAGATCAAGGATATTGAGTCGATCGAGACCCTCCATAAAACTCCAAGCCCATACCAGCCTCCAATTCCCTATCCGAGTTGAATACTTCCGGTAAAGTAAGATAAGAGATTTCTTGATCTTTACAATATGCTTTCTAAGGTTAACATGAATTTGCCCTGGCTTGATGTTATTAGAAATGTGCCCGCTTATGCTAAATTTCTCAAAGAACTTTCGTCAAAGAAGAATCATTTTGAGAATAATGAGGAAGTGTGCTTTTCAAATGCGGTTAGCATTATATATAACAATCCCCTCCCCCTAAGGAAATTGATCCCGAGGTTTTTTGTATAAAAATTACTTTGGGGCATGGAAAAGAAAACTGGGGGATTCTTGACATTGGGGCGGGAGTCAATTTGATGTTATTTTCTATGTTTGAGAAATTGGGGCTAGATGAGCTTATGGAGAAGAATATGTGTTTGCAACTTGTTGATCACTCATTTAGATACTCGAAAGGGGTGATTGATTATGTGTTGGTTCAAGTAGGAGGTCTCATAGTTCCTGTGGATTTCGTGATCCTAATATCGGAGAAGTGAGTAATGAGGGTCATGAGCAGGCTCTATTTTTGGGATGTCCATTTATGGTCACCATGAAGGCATTGATAGATGTGAAGAATGGGAGTAACTCTCAGAGTCCTGGGTGGCACGGTGAGGTTTACTCTCAAAACTTGCACCCAAACCCATCTACCACTCTCAATCCTAAATGTTCCCTCATCGACCCCATCACCCCCTTTGCATAAGAAATGATCGAAGAGAAGGCGATAATCGATGGAGTCATTGATAGTGATGATGTTTCTTAGCTCTTCAAATGCAAAGAATCGTGAGAACCTAAGTTGGAGGATGTAGTCGATATCACAAGCTATAACATGCAAAACCCAAACCCCGAACGGAACTCAAACTTCAGTCAAGTCATCTCAACCATGAGTTTCTTGACGAGGGTGGAAAGAGCCCTTATTTTAACTTCGGTGAGTGGATAGAGGAAGAAAAGAAGAGAGAAGGCTATGAGCACTTCAGAATATTGGAGGAGGAGGTGAAACTTCATTATGATAAGAAGCTCATTCCCAAGTGCATAGATGTCGGGATGTAAGTTCTACTCGATAACCCCATCCCTGTAGTTAACTCGAGAGGCTCAAATCAAGATGGAGTGTCCCGTTTACGATTAATGAGGTGAAGCTGGATGAAATGGTTAGGCTAGTGATTGAAGACCTGGGAACGTCTCCAAGTGCATGACCATGGTGCGAAATCAGACTCCCATGAATCGATATTTACGTAAGTCGTGGAGTTCACCATGATCTCGAAGACCACTCTACCACCTAATCGACACGATTTGTCAAGCTAGAGATGTTAAAAAAGCGCTTCTTAGGAGGCAACCCTAGAGTTTCGTATTCTTATTACATAATATTTTGAATTTTGTATATTAATCTTTTAACCATTCATTTCTCTTTTGATTTTTTGTTTATTTTTCTCTTGTTTGCATTGTAGGGAGTATTTCGTCAAGGGTAGAAGGCTTTTTATGCATACCCGGATGTATTTTTTGACGGATCGAGGTTTTGCTCAAGAAACGGCTCTCAAATAAGCAGAAACGAGGCTCTGCATATTCCCCATCAATAAAAGCCCACGTTGATGAATGTTGATAGTGAATCAATCGATGTGAAACTCTCTGTTTCCCTTGTCAATTAACCATCGATTGATGCCCCTGCCGATAATAAGTTGTGCGCGCGTCGGTTATGCGTCGATGGCGCATTGATCAATGGAAAACTCTTTATTTCTCATGTCTATCGCCCATTGATTGATGCCTCAATCGATGGGCAAACCCAACCTGGCCTAGGCACTAACTCAGATCCCAAAAAAATGACCGACCTATTTTTTTCTTGCCAACCTGCGTGCTGGGGATTATAAAAAAAATGTTCCCCAGCCTCACTTTCTTTCCATTCCATTTCTCCCATCCATCTCTCTTTGACCTAGAGATTCTAGCATCCTCCAAACTTTTTCATGCAACCCAACCATCCAGCAACTCTGGTGTAATGCCCCGATTTTGATAAAACAAAAATGTATTTTGTATTTTAAAATAAAACAAAGTAGATTTGGCGTTACATAAATATCAAAGTGTAAAAATAAAAAGAAAATAGAGAACTTTATAAAACATTGAGTTACGCAGCGGATATAGTAATAATAGAAAAAGTAATACAATTTCAATCAGTTTTAAATGGATAGTTTAAAGTAGAATTGTCTTGAGCTTAAATCACTTTGCAACGACCCACTTTTAAAATAGTGAAATATAATATTATATAATATGGACTTTAATGTTTAAAAACATATATTACCTCGAAGTCATAACTTCTAGGCCCCCTTTTTAAAATGAAAATTTTAGGCCTCATTTCAAAAATAAATAAACAACCCAAAAGTAGGATATAAATAGAAATATCCAAAGTATAAACTCATATCACTTAAAAACACAAGTAAGAATATCAACATTTATAAATTGTCGTCCCGCTTTCGGTGCGCTACTTTGATATATACCCTTTTGAAATAAAATGCAGACATTGATAAAGAGAATTAAATATAATTCGAACCAAAAATGTCGAACTAGAAGTCATATCGACATAATTTATATTATTGAGATTATACTTAGTATATCATCCACCTCCAACGTCACTCGTCGCTCAGTCTCCTCAACCTGAAATTTGTTAATGATAGGGTGAGCTTTCCACTAGCTCAGTAGATATACCGGAATATCTCACGTAAATCATAAACCTCAAAAATAGCACATTGAACCATATAATTCATAGAATAGCATGTTGGAAAAACATAGACATTGACTGCAGCTAGAAACGCGATAACAACTTGTACGGCTACCGGTTCTAATTCATAGTTTTAGAAGAATGTCGACTTTGACTGCGCAGCTAGAAACGCGATGACAACTTTTGCGACCACCGATTCTATTCATGATTTGTTTTAGAAATTACTTTGACTGCAGCTAAAACGCGATAACAACTTGTACTGTTATCAATTTTAATTCGTGGATAGCACATTGGGAATGACCCTTGGCTATATAAGTTGGTTTTATAAATAAGTCTCTTCTGACAATGGGATGAAGAATAGATTGATAATATGATTATCTTGATGATTATACGTATGACCTAGGGACCATAACCCTTATATACTTGAGTTATTAGGGTTTACCTATTTTAGCCCATCATTAAAATAGATAGTCCATTGAGTATCTACACATTAAAGGCCCACACCCTACTAAAATACATTAAGCCCAATACCTTAAAAATTATTTGATCACATTTAATTAGGCTTCCTTATTTGATAGTCCACAATATATAATTATTTCACATATAAGCCCAATGTTGGATTAAGGATCCAACAATCTCCCACTTGGGCTATATGTGTAACCTTATAATTATACATTGTAAGAATATAACCGTACGAGCTCAACTTTGCTGTCATAACTAAAATGTATTTATATCCAATCCGGTCCATCAGCCATATCAACATAGGATCAAAGCGGTCTTCATTACATTTATCGTAACTCGACCTATCAATGGTCATATATGTCGATACAACTGAATGACATGGATCATGATGTGGATGTGTAGCATGGAAATTTCATGTATTGTGATCGTAATATGCTTATTTCTAACTGGTCCACCTTAAAACCTTAGTGAGATCAACCATATACTAAAATCAAAGTGTGAATCAACCAAATAACTTTAGTTTCTGCAGAAAATAAACTTAAAATATCCTTAAACTGAAGTAACTGAAAAATATGTCTATAAAAGAGAACATTATAATCACAAACTCCTACCGAAACTAAATATCCTCAAAAGATTTGATACCCATACTAGCAGTATGCTCATGAAACATTTTGGGTGGCAATCCCTTTGTAAGCGGATCCGCAATCATGGAGTTTGTACCGATATGTTCAATAGACAACTGTTCACTTTGAATTCTTTCTTTAACAACTAGAAACTTGATGTCTATATGCCTAGACTTCGTCGAGCTCCTATTTTTATTGGAATACAGGACTGCCAATTTATTGTCACAAAATAACTTAAGTGGCTTTTCAATACCATCCACTATGCGCAGCCCCGTGACAAAGTTTCGGAGCCATACTCCGTGGTTAGATGCCTCATAACATGCTATAAATTCTGCTGCCATAGTAAAGGAGGCTATAATAGACTGTTTAGCACTCCTCCAAGATATAACACCTCCAGCCAGCAAGAATACATAGCCAGGCGTAGATTTTATACTATCTTGGCATCCAACATGACCGGATTCAGTATATCCTGCGATCTCAATCCGATCTGACCCCCGATATGTGAGCATGTAATCTTTTGTTCTTTGCAAGTACCTCATGACCTGTTTGGCTGCCTTCCAATGGTCTAGTCCTGACTTGCTCAGAATATCTACCCAGCATCCCAACTATGAACGCAATATCCAGACGCGTACATACTTGAGCATACATTAGACTCCCTACTGCCGAAGCATAAGGAATCTTCTGCATTTCTTTTTCCTCCAATTTATTCTTAGGGCACTGTTTGAGACTAAATTTGTCTCCCTTAGCCACAGGGTTATCTCCTGGTTTACAGTCCTGCATGCTATACCTTTTAAGAAGCTTTTCAATATAGCTCTTTTGTGATAATCCCAAAGTACCCTGAGAACGATCTCGGTGTATTTCTATACCTAACACAAAAGAGGCGTCACCAAGATCTTTCATCTCAAAATCCTTACTTAGGAATCTCTTGGTGTCGTGCAATAAGCCTATATCATTGCTGGCAAGCAAAATGTCATTGACATACAAAACCAAAAATATGTATGTGCTCCCTCAGAACTTATGGTATACACAATCATCGACCAAATTCATCTCAAAACCAAACGAGATGATCACTTGATGAAACTTGAAATACCATTGTCTAGATGCCTGCTTGAGCCCATAGATGGATTTCTTAAGTTTGCAAACCATATTCTTTGAATCTCCCGAAACAAAGTTTTCAGGTTGGACCATATAAATCGTCTCATCAATGTCTCCATTGAGAAACATTGTCTTTACATCCATCTGATGCAAATTAAGATCAAAATGTGCCACTAAAGCCATTATAATCCTGAAAGAGTCTTTCGAAGAAACTGGAGAGAAAGTCTCTTTATAATCGATGCCTTCTTTCTGTGTAAATCCCTTTGCAACAAGGCGTGCTTTATATCTTTCCACATTGCCTCTTGAATCCCTCTTGGTCTTAAATATCCATTTGCAACCAATGGGTTTCGCACCTTCTGGAAATGGGACAAGTTCCCATACGTCATTGTTACTCATGGACTTAATCTCCGCATTCATGGCATCTATCCACTTTTGAGAATTTGAGCTTTCAATGACTTGGTGGAAGTTGATAGGATCATCTTCCATCACTCCAATGTCAGTCTCATTTTCTTGGAGAAATGCAATGTAATCATCTAAAATTGCAATTCTTCTTTCTCTAATGGATCTCCTTAATGGCATAGGTTATTGAGGTTGTAGAGTTTGTTGATTCGGAATTTGTGGAATGGGAGGTTCTCCGATATTATCTTGATTTGTGTCTTGAACAGAGTCAGGAATAAAATCCGGATCAATGCCAACAACACCCGTGGGAATATCTACATATTCCTCTTCAAAGACAAAATCGTTAACTTTATCTCCCCTCGCAAACTCAACATCCTCAAAGAATCGGGCATTTCCCATCTCAAAAATAGTTTTAGCTGTGGGATCAGAAAACTTGTACCCTATGGATCTTTCAGAATATCCAATAAAATAACAACTAACTGTCCTTGTGTCCAGTTTCTTTTCATTAGGCATATAAGGCCTAGCCTCAGCTGGACACCCCCAAACATGCAAGTGCTTTAGTTGGAACTCTTGTTAAGGATATATGTTGCAGTCTTAAGTGCTTCGTTAGACACAAGTTTTTAAATTCTCTGTTTGGAGATGTGACCCAATATCTTGTGCCATAACGTAGCTAAATTCTCATTGGTTAATTTCCTTTTCACACCTCGTGTGTGTAGATGCAGAGATTCATTAAATGAAGCAATAATATCTAACGAATAATGATTATCGTAATTTGATAAAGAACCAGAACCAACCAATTTTGAATCATGAAACATACTAGATTTTCCACTTCCAAATGAACAAGAATAGCCAAATTTATCCAAAATAGAAATTAAATTTCGTCTAAATGACGGAACAATAAATGTCTCATCAAGATCCAAATAATATCCAGTCTTTAATAATAATCTAAATTTTCCTGTTGCTTCAACCTCAACTGTCTTGCCATCGCCCACATAGATGTATCTTTCACCATCATTTGGCTTTCGACAATGGAGGCAACCCTGCATAAACACACTGATGTGCGTTGTTGCACCAGTATCTATCCACCATGTGTGTCTAGGGACAGAAGTTAAATTAACCTCAAAACAAACCAAATTAAGAAGCATACTTTTCTTAGCACGCCAAACGTGATAGTTGGTACACTCTTTCTTCCTATGTCCTTCACCTCCGCATGAAAAAACAACCCGTACCAGTACCAGAACTGGTACCGTCTTTTGCACTAAGTGCCTTTTGTTGTTTCTTTTGTGGTGTTGTGTGTGCATCTTCCTTATCATTCTTTCGCTTTAATCCCTTGCCCTTAAATTTGGAAGTTGAGGCAAAATTAGCACTTTCAGTCTTGTCTTGTTTCAACCTTTCCTCTTCTTGGACACATTGTGAGATGAGCTCATTCAGACACCAAGTCTCTTTCTAACAATTATAGCTCACCTTAAACTGATTGAAATGTCCCAGAAGAGATATTAAAACCAAATGCACTAGCAAGTCCTCAGAGAGTTCAAGCTTAAGTGCTCTCAATTTTGAAACAATATGAGACATTTCCATAATGTATTCCCTAATATTGCCTTTACTTACATACCTCATTGAGATCAGGTTTGTCAATAGCGTACCAATTTCAGCCTTTTCGTTCTTGACGAACTTTTTCTCAATATCAGTAAGGAATTTTTTAGCTGTAGTGATTTTCTCAGACATAGTGCCCCTAAAAGCTTCTGGAATGGCTTTCTTCATGATCATCATACACATGCGATTCGATTTCTCCCACCTTTCCATATCCCTCTTTTCATCCGTAGTACTTTTATCCGTAAGTGGTGGTGGGGAATCAGCCCTTATCGCAAGGTTTAGATCCATGACTCCGAGAACTATTAAAATATTATTTTGCCATGACTTGAAGTTTGTGCCATTTAGCATAGGGATAGAGTTGATGCTCGTAGTAATATTAGCAGGAGTAGATATAGCTAAGTCAAAGGAAATAAACCTATCATGCTCATATAAACTTAGAATCCAAATAATAAATTCAAATAAAAGGTAAATCCCATCTCAAGATATCGACACTTGATTCAAGCTTTTGTGTTGCCTACTTATGAAAATTTGTCAAAAGATCAATAGCTTGCCCGCAAGAGAACGGGGTCGCGCGTAGTTTGGCAACTTGACTCGAGTCGTCTCTCGAGAAATATACAATCGGAATTCTCAAACAGTTTGTTCAACTTAAATTCACATACATTGGGGGGGGGGGGGGGGGGTGTTGATTGTTTGATTATCTAGGAATTTAAAACGAAAGAACTATAATTCAAACTAGGAAATTGAATTCAGCTACTTGAACTAGAGAAATTATTCTAAATACTTTAACAAGATTAACTAGCATAAACGAACATCAATTTTCTAGTAAACTAAACGAATTAACTAACAAGAATAATAACCCAGCACAAATTAAACTAAGATTACGAATTGCAATATCAAAAATATCTCAGGTTCGAAGTATCAAACAACTCAAGAACAATTATTGAAAAGCAGTTACTTAAACGCATAAATTAAACTACGAAAATGAAATAAAGGTTTAGAGTACTTATTAAACTAGAAAGCGTAGTAAATTCTCCAGCTACTCAGGAGGGGTGAATGTTCTTGGTCGAAG